>CATIWM010014936.1:0-13468 GCA_949671775.1 Mallotus repandus | reverse complement strand
AGTTTCTTAGCATTCAATGGAGCTCTTGGAGGTGTTTATATAGATAAACACTCAAAAATATAGCTGTTGGATGAATCAATTATGTCTCCAACGTCTATAAATGATACTAGCCGTTGCCTTTTGAAACAAGTCAAAAATTCCCATTTTTTTGCTGACAGTGACGTGCTCACGAGCGGCTCACGATCGTGAGCATCACTGACCACTGAAGAAAATCGAATTAGCCTTAGATTTCTTCATAAAAGTTTTATATAATTGTCTTATATTTCCATAGCACTTTGAATCATCTCAATTGGACATCTGTATCTCAAGATATTACTCAAATACTAAGAGCTGCTCAGCTTAAGATGAAAACTGCATATGCTGACTTTGATTCAATATTTTCATATCCAAAAGAACTTGGATTTTGAAAAGTAAGATCAATTTGGAAAGATTAAGATGTGTAATTCAAATTTCAAGAAGATCACTTCCTCATTTTAGATCTCTAAGAATGCTAAAATATTCCTTTAATCTCGGAGGTCATATTAGCCCAAAAGCATGCTTAACTCCATTTTGATTTGCATGATAGTCCTAGCTTATACACACTTAAAAAAACATGTTAGATGCTCAAAACTAAGATTGTTAAGATCAAAATCAAGATTGATTATTGCTAAGGTCAACAATATATATATATGACATCGAAGGTTCTAAAATTTTTTAACATTTTACAATCAAGTCTTAAAAATGTTTTAATAAATTAGGTTCAATAAGATTTTAAATCCTATCCCATTAAAAGAAATAGTAAACACTGAAATGTTTGTTTTAACCTATAGAAATGGAACACGCAACGATTTAATTAAACTCCCTTATCCAACTTAAAATCTCCCTACTAAAATAAATTCTCTTTCTCCCCACATGAAATTATTTTAGGTGCTTTTTACTTTTCTCCATTAATAGCGGATTTAAGATCTTATTCCAAATCCTATTTTTCATCCCAAGATCTTCATGGAATTCACTTTGTACCTAATTCAATCACACACAAAAAAATCTTTTTCTTATCATTTTTCTTCATATCAAATTCAATATCTTGTTTCAAACATTATATCTCATCTCAAGATCCCCATGAAATTTATTGCATACCTAACTCAATCATGCACCATATATTTTTAAGTCTCTTTGCTTTAACCTCTTTCTTCATATCAAATTCTCAATTTTATCCATTTCTCGCATCATCTGTAAGTTACTTTTCTATATTATATTCTTATTGTTATTCTCTCTTTTAATTATATGATATAGAAGATGGATATGAAAATTTATTTGGTTTTGATAAAATGTGTATTACTCTTGAAATTTCAATATTTTAATGGAGATGAGTCTAATTTTAGTGCTAGTAGCTTTGGTATTAATGAACAAAGAAAAAGATGGACTTATAAATTATGAAAATGGAACTGAAATTTCACTTGAGTACAATGAAAAGAGTGGTGTTCAAACTTGGAGTTTTTAGTACTTCCAAGGTGAACTAGTAGTTGTATTGTACCAAATAAATTATGTACTTGATATACAAGAAACATTTAGGCAAATAGCTCTCCTTTACACTCTGCCTCTTCTTATTCTCCCTTACAATTAAGAACAAATGAATTAAGGGAAAATAAGAATTTCTTTGCATCATATCCTCCTGATTTTTAATCACCGCAAACAATAAAATCTTGCCATGCTCCATTAATGCTTTTTACTCAAGGAGGAATAGTAAAGATTCTATGTTCCAAAGGATTTACATAAACACTTAAAAGGAGGGTGAAAGATCTTAGTGGGAAGAGCATATGGTTCCTCGAATTATAAAGAAAGTATATGAAGATATTTATTTCATGAGTGAATGAGATTTTTCCTAGTAGTAGAATTCTCAAATGGATGAGAGAGATATTAGTAGTTGCATAGCAATAAAAATAGATAATAGTAGTTGCATATTTGCCACATAAGTCTCTACCGTTTCTTTTAACAACGTAGTATTAACAGTTAATGTTTTATCATCTTATAGGACTTAATATTTTTAAAAAATTTCTCTAGGACTCAATTGTAAAATATTAAAATCTTTTAGGACTTTCAGAATCATTATCCCTAAAATAAAATTTTGTAAAACTGTTATAAAATTAAATTAAATATCCTCTAAAATTTAATAGTTGATTACTAATGACAAGTTTCTTATGAAATAGACTACTTACATACTTTTTCCTTGCATATATGATATTAATTTTAAGGATAATTATTTTTTAAATCCTATAAGTTTGGTGGATTTCACAAATTAATCCTATAAGAAAATTCATTCACAATCAAGTCCTAATAGTTCTTAAATATATCATTGTTAGGCCTCGTTTATTAACTTTGACAAAAATGAGTGACATGGACAAAACGACGCCGCTTCACTTCAAACTTCAACTATCGCATCAGCACACTCAATACACATCATAGATACAAGTAAAATCAGTAGTCATATCAATCTTTATAGGTCATTGTTAGAGTAAAAGTATCCATCATTTAAATCCAAGCATGGCCACCATCTTTCTCTTCCACAATCTTGCACAAATGCTCTAAATCATCACCATTCACAATTTTGGAGTTTTTCTTCTCCAAATGGGATGAATTGTTGAATGAAAGAGAAGTGAATAAAAGCATAATAGGGAAAAAGAATACCCAAATCCTCAATTAATAATTTATTGCAATTAAATTTCAAGTTAAAAGAATGACCTTTAATAGAAAAACAAAAAAAGGAAATAAACACTGAAATTAAAACTCATTAATTCATAAATAAATATCAAGTATGTAAATTTGTACGTGTTATTTATTCCGAGGGCAAATGAATCAAACCAACAATTAGTAGAAAGGAGAGGCAGTGCAAAGAAAAAATTCTTTTGAATATCACCATTGGAAACCCAAGACATGCAACTAGGGAGCTAAAATTTGAAAGCGAAAGTTAAAACTGAGAAGAAAGAAATCATTGGATATGGTAGTTTGTTAGAAAGAGAATTAAAGCTTTCTTTACCCAAATTGGCCCATTTGGGTTTCCACACTCATGCATTTTACTGAAATCCCAACAATACACAACAATCTAATAAGATCGACAATAAAGTCATTTTCACATTATATATTCTTTCTTCTCTGAAACTAAAAAACCAAAAAAAAAAAAAAACACAACCCAAATAGATATAAATAAAAGTAAAAGCAACCTTTAATTAAATTAAAATGATGAATGCCGTTAAGGAGTAATGATTAGCCGAGGGTTTAGAGAATAGAAGATAACAAAATGGCAGTTGAAATTATAATAAAAAAATAAGGAGATAAAGTGAAGAAATGGAGGAATGACAAGAAAAATGAGAAGCAAATAGAAATGAGGAAAGAAATAAAGATATTGCATAAAAGAGAAGAAGATAAAGTGAAGGGTGTGTTAGTGTGAATTAAGTGTGTTAATGTGACAGCTAAAGTCTAAATTGAAGCAATGTCATTTTATACATATCACCCATTTTTGTCTAAGTTAATAGACGAGGCCTAACAATGATATATTTTAAAACTTTTAGGACTCAATTGTGAAGCAATTTTCTTATAAGACTGATTTGTGAAATCCACTAAACTTATAAGAGTAGAAAAGTTATTATCCCTTAATTTTATGTATTTTTTGAAGTTAATTTTATGATTATTTACTTAGACCTAACTGTTCAAAAATCTAATTATTTTTTACTTGTTGCAATTTTGGCTCACTTTTAAAATTTTGGTAAAAATGTCAAAATTTTGGTTCCCGGTCTTAAAAGCTTTTTATGTTGAAGCTCCTTTGTTTGACCAATGGCATGCTAGATTTGGTCATCTTAATCATAGAGATACATCCTCTTTACTACAACAACATAATCTTTTTTTTTTACTAGCAAATCACATGGTGCTCAATATGAAGCTTGTTTGTTTAGGAAGCAGCATAAGCCCTCTTTGTCACCTATTATTCATCATAGTACATAGTCATTTGACATTATTTATTTTGATATTTAGGATCTAGCACTTGTCTTATCAAATATTAGTTTTAATTATTTTATGTTATTTGTGGATGATTTCAGCAGGTTTACTTGGATATTTTTCTTGAAAAATAAAAGTCATATATCTGAGATTTTTCAACATTTTATTTCATTTGTGGAACATTAATTTCAGTGCCCTATTAAAGCATTATATTCTAATTTTGGTGGTGAATTTCAAAAATTATCATTTTTTCATAAAGCCAAAGGCATTCTTCATCGCCTTGCTTGTCCATACACTCATGAGCAAAATACTATTGTTAAGCATAAAATTCATCACATTGTTGATACTGGCTTGACTTTACTTACTTACAACTCTTCATCGGTCAAATATTGGCCATATGCTTTTTAATAATTATTGAGATTGTTTTTCAAAATCCTGAAGGTCAATGATAAAAACAGAAAGGGATAACAACATTTGTAGTCCCAAAAGTTATATAGTTTTTACAATTAAGTCATAAATGCTTAATTCTTAACAATTGAATTTTGTGATTGTTAAAAAAATTAACCATTAGTCTTATCTTGTTATATATAACAGAGTAAGCTTTGTGGCATTATATTCATATATGTTGCATCCTTCTCATCACTACACCATCCACCTTAGCTCTCCATGTCAGCTATCCATTTCAACTCATCAACCACTAAGATATTCACATTCCCTTTTCTTATAGGGTTGTTGCATTTTGGAGGGGGGCAGAGGGTGAAATTCCTTTAATATCTCATCATCTCAAACTGATAATTAACACCATCAACTTCAATCTTTTTATCCTCCTCTCAAATCTTCATATAATTAGAAAAACCAAACACATAAAAAAAAGTAAAGATTTACATAATTAAAACAACCATAAATGTTTTGATTCCTAATCTTTTATATAAATATTTTATACCTACAAAAACCTTAGTCATAATCTTAAACCCCAATTCTCTCTTATTTGTTATAATACTCTTTAGCTTTTAATTTTATAAAGAAAAGCAATCTATTTCTCTTTCAATGATGGCAGGATGATAATATGGAGTTTTTTGATGCATATGTTAGGTCCAAACAAATAATGGCTAAGATGAAAGAAAATTCATTTCTTCTTTATTAGCAACAACAAGAATTCTCTAACTCTTCCCTAAAAGAAGACTAAGAACTTATTTAAGATATTCCTAGTCCCTCCAAAAACGCTAAGTGCTCTTTGACTTAGCTTGAAGATAATCAAGAAAAATTCAATTTTTCTCATCATGAAAAAACTTCTTTGTGATTTGATTTTTAATTTTTTTGTAAGTGATAGTAAAAGTGAGGATTTTGTGAAAAAGGCTGAGGATTTCAATGTTTAGTCATAAGAAATTGAAGATAATCAATAATTATTAGGTTCTTTTGATCAATAAATAGAAAGTTTTTTATGATTTGGTTTTTATGTCTTCTGTATATGATGGGAGTGGTGATAATTTATCAAGAAATGTTAGGAGTTTTGACGTTCAATTGTAGCTAGCTAAGAATTTTATGTTTGTTGGTGAAGATAACTAAGGAGAGAGTGAAGGGATTGTTAATGATGAAAAAAGTGAATTGGGTTTATCAAAAATTCAACAATATGGTACCAAAAGAGATTTAGAGGAGTGTAAAACCATTGAAAAAAAGTGAATTAAATCTTGATGCTATTTTTTTGAAAGAGAAGTTTGGCTGTAAACTAATTTTCTCTCCCTTTATACTCATAAAGTAGGAACCCTAGAACAACAACCTTAATAAAGATCCTAAGTGGCTAGAGAGCCTAGTTGGAGAGCTAAAGTGGATGGTATAGTGATAAAAAGGACGCTATATAGGTGAATATAATGCCATGTAACATTATTCTATTATATATAATAGAATAGGATTGACGATTAATTTTTTAAATACTCATATAACTCAAATGTTAAGAACTAAGCATTTAGGAATTAATTGTAAAAACTATATAAATTTTAGGACTTCAAATGTTATTATCCCAAAAAAAAAAAAATATCATCAATAAACGAGATTGATAAAGGAAAGTGAGTTCCAAATCATTTCACAACCATTTGAGGCATTGAAGCCTTACCCAATCACCTATTGAACCCTATCGAGACCAAATCAAACCCTAACCAAGCCTTCTGCAAACTCTTTGGGTTAAAAAAGAGGTTTTGATGAATAAGAGATAAACAGTCTTTGTTAGGTGTTGTATGTCTTATCAATTAGTAATGTTCTAAAAAAGGCTAATTTGTGTCTATAATGTCTATTTTTCATACTAGTTTTTGTTATGTGAGCCTTGGTTTAACCTCAAAAAGCCCTAAGATCAAAAGTCAAACTTTGGTTAACTAACCTTTTTGAAGGTTAAATTAAGCTCTTAGAGTTGAATTTCAATCTATCTTTTAAAATTATAGTGTGTCTATAGGTCCTATTTGGCAAAAAGTCAAATTTTGGCCTCGGTAGTCAAAATGGGTCCTACACGCATCCACCTCACCATTTCTAGGACACTTGTCATCATATGAGGTCACTTTGAGACACTTGACATGATGTAAAGTTACTTGGGACACTTGTCATGTTTGGTTCTCTCCAAGGAATATACTATTTAAGGTATATACTAGGACATGTGTCACAATTAGGATGGAAGAGGATACTCATTTTTCTCTTTAAACCTTAATATTAAATAATTATCCTCCTTATCATCAAGGCTCTTATCTATAAATAGAAGCTTTTAAGGAGCTAACATAGAAGCTGCATTAAGCTCCACTTATTTTTAAAGATGAAAAAATGAGCAAAAAATATATTAACATTAACTAATGAACATGCAATTAAAGGAAATAAAAATCCAAATGACATACCAATGAATGGGTGGATCATGAAGAATTCCACAATTATTGCACTAGGTTTTATCCTTATAGCTCTGAACACTACTACGACAATTAAGACATGCTCTATACCACCAACCGCCGGATAGATCAACACTCTTTATAATTATTTTACACGTGAATTTAGTATCTTGTTTCATATTTGGTTAGTATATTCTTTAAAAAATTAAAAAAATAATTATTTCTAACCACCTTGTCAGTGTGGATTTCAAGCGATAGAAGTTCCCTAATTTTTTTTGGTTTATCTCCCGCTCGGCTTTAACTACATGTGACAGTTGATTTCCATATTTAATCTTTAAAATTTTTTTGGAAGAACCACGCAACCCAATGTAAATAAAAAAATAGTAATTTTTCATATGAATTTATGTTTCTTTTAAGAAAGAAGAGTTAATGAGAAACGTACTTTTGACGTAAATCAGTAATTTTAGGAATTTTGAGGTTCATAAGAAATCGAGTTATTAATGTACTATTGACAACCCGTTCATCTAAAAAAGAGCTAACCAATAATAGGATAATCGGCATTAAAATTTTTAAAAAAGTTTTAACAAATGATAAAAGAAAGAAAAAAATACATAAGTAAAGAAAATATAAAAGTCACCATTAAACTTTTTCACTGTCATTGATAAAAAAAAAAAAGCAATGATAATAGGTCCATTTATTTCTTCAGGAAACATATGATCTTATAGGAACATGATTGCAGATTTATCCCACACCATGATGCCCAATGTGTCACCCTTGTTGCAAGACAAAAAACAAAAAAAAAAGAACAAACTAATATTGTAATAGGAACTTCGTGATGTTTTTATTTTGAATTCATACTCAGGATTTCCAATCTGTAGATGTCTCTTTCTAGCTACTCTACCAATAATACAGATCTCTTTCATATCACCAATGGACAATATCTGGCCAAAAACATCAAGAAAAAAAATTGTTAATTGCAAATTTTGATTACCAATATTATGAAAACAATAAATAATAGGTATACCTATCAAAAAAATTTTTGTCTCCACACCGAGATTTAACAGATTTAAATTCAAGGAAATCAAACCTATCAAATGGTATAGAGCTATTCTCTTCATTAATAACCTTAACAAAAATGTTCTTCAATAGCCTAATACGAAATGGAAGACTGATAACTTTATAGCTTGGTTGTGCAGGCATAACTATAAATCTAGATATATGGTATATCTTTCCCTCAATTAGCATCTCTTTAACATGATTTATCAAATATTTGGGAATTATGCCCTGTATTGTATTAGCCTTAAAAAAATTCATTTAGCATATTACCCAATATATATATATATATATATATATATATATATATATATATATATATATATATATATATGTATAACAATTCAAAAATAAATTAGACACTTACATTTTCATTAAGCATTAAGAATTCCAAATTGTAAATAACACCCGAATTGCTAATATTAGCGAATTCCCATATACAAATAATTCTAGCTTTGATTCAAATGTTCTTGCTTGTACCATTGATGTTTGAGAACACAGTATAAGACGTTTCAACCATACCAAAAAACATCAATGGTTGAACTGCAGGGGCAACAATTATAAAATATAGACATAAAAACTAAATAAACAAATCAATATGTATGTATACATCAACATTGTGAAGAAACATCTTTGAAAATTTCATAGTATACAATATTTTTTGTATAATTTTGATGTTCATAAACATCAACATCTTTATTGGCAACCAATATTTTTATGCCATAATGAGAAGTTATTCTTGGCAAAGCAACATACAATTGTCCATGCGAAAAAACATTGTCATTTAAGAGCAAACCAACGCAATTCAACGTCTGGCCTTGACTTTTATTTGTTTTCATAGAATAACAAACTCTTATAGGAAACTATCTTCTTTTCAAAATAAATGGCCAATGCAAATTGCTATATGTAAGAATGAATCTAGGTATAAATACTTTTTAACCGCAAAAAAACCAGTTAGAATCACAGCTTCAATAACTCTAGAACCTAATTTTGTTATCATTAAATGTGTACCATTACATAGTCCAATACTGGGATTAATATTTCTTAGTAACATGATAGGTATATATATTTTTTAAGCAAATTCATATTGAGGAAATCCATTAAAATTAAATGATTTTAAAAAATCAATAGGGTACAATACTTCTAGCTCTTCAAACATGGTAGAGGCCATGCATATTGAATCAAAACTATAATAAAGTTTTGCCTCTTTTGTTACTAAATCTAACATTCTTTTATAATTAGATCGACTGTTCCATTTATAGGCATTACAATTGTTCTTTCTTTTATATATGTGTAGTCACTATATTTAACCATAAATTCAGGATATGTCTCACTCATTATAGCAACAATAGGGTCTTCATAATTTTTAATTAAAATAAAATCCAAAATTTTAATAAAATTACCATCGCCTTTAATGTTAATGAAATATTTACATTGTGCAGATCCATCGCTAATGGGTAAAATCCATTTTGAGAACTTGTGCATCTCGTCACATTTATTGTTCTCTTCTGATGTAAATGTTAAATGTATATTAATCGTTAACCTATACACTTTGAACATTTTCTATAAATATGAATGTGTTAATGATGCATTAACAATGTCCTCTTTGCTGCCATTAACAACAATTGATAAATCTATTTAAAATTGCCGCCAAATAAAACAGTTTTTCCTCCAAAAGGTTTATTATTATTTTTCTGTTTCAGATCTACATAAGATGTCTCTAAACAATTGATCAACTACCTTAAAATAATTTCTATGACACATAAAAGCTTCATTCCATATCAACAAAGATTATTCTTCAATTAGCCTAGATAATTGTGTTCCCTTTTTAATTTCACATGTTGAATGTTCATTTATATTTAGAGGTATTTTAAATCTAGAATGTGTAGTTCTACCCTCTGACAATAATAGTGTTGCCATGCTAAGCAACAACTAAAAAAATTTGATCTTAAATTAGATATAATTGTTTCATATAAATAGGTCTTTCCAGTTCCACCATAATCATAAAAAAAAAAAAAAAAAAACTCACCAACATTTCATTCAACAGCAGTAATGATATCATCATAAATACAACGTTGTTCAATATTAAAGGAATTTAACGATAATTCATATCTTTCTTTTAGCTCTTCTATATTATAATTTAAGTCCTCAATAAGCAATCTATTATTCATGTCAACATTACCAAAAGTGTTAGGTTGAGGCAAATAAAAATTCGAAAGCATTGAATAATTCTTATTTAAAATTTTTTTAAGTTCAAGCAAAACATGATTTTTCAAGTAGCTATTAGAAATGGTCGCAATAAAAATGCCAAGGTTATTCGTTAAATAAAAAATGATATCAACTCTAAAAGAATGCTAGAATTTATCAAAAAGTTTTTTTGGTTCTTTGACACCACAAAAAAAATTAAATTAGTAAATAAATGATGTAATTGAAAAGAAGTCAAATGTAATTTTATTCTTCTAATGCACTAATCCATTCATTGGCATTACTTAATAATATGTACATATTACATGCGAACTGAAATGTTGGATTATTATTCCAAAATTTGTATGAATTTCTCCATATGTTCTCGATCCTCTAATGATGTTTAAGAGCATTTTTAGATAATATAGTTCACTAAAACTCAAGTGGACATACGCAATTCTTCCAATACAACGACCTTTTTACACCTAGTCCATATCTTTTCCTTACTTTGCCAAACCCATTATGTAGGAAATTCAATATAAGTTCACATTATTGCATCATCATATGAAGAATTTCTTCTAAGCCATTCAATGAATATAGTCTAAGAAAAAAGTGAATTGTTAGCAATGTAATTTAAATCATTCAACATGCAAAAAAGGATTTGGCTCATATTTTCTTCGTGAATGCAAAGCTTTTCAACAGTAGATTCTCTATAATGTATTAGAAATCCAAGTAAACACCAAACTACTTCATATGGTGAAATATAACGGTAATCCAAATATGTCCTTATTTCATCAATTATAGTTTCATTACTATTAGCATTGTGAAATAGATCTTTCACATAATTTTCGATAACAACACGTATTATATCAATTCTTTTGCTAATATATTTGAATAAATATTTTATCATTATTGATAATAATATTCAACGCAAATATGAGCATTATATTTACAAAGTAAATTAATATTATGTGAAACAATAAATTGATTATCTAATTTAATGTTATTTTTATAACTTATCTACCATTATTGTGCCATCCACATATAGCAAAACCATTAGAATCAATTATTGTTTCAAATTGATATTTTTTTAGATAATATTTCGAGCATTTGTCATTCTACATGTAAGGAGACAAATGATTACTAAAGCCACATGGACCGTGTATTATGAACTTTGAAACTAAATTATAAGCATTAAGGTCTATTTCGGAGCATGGAAATTCAGCTGATATTATCGAATCAATATCAGATACATTTTTTGATTTATCAATATCTTCAAGCCAAACCAAACATGAATATGAGGCAAACCTCTTTTTTGAAACTCTATCATGTATATAAATGTGATTTTTTTTTCAAAAATGATGATTTTTCCATAAATCATTAATTAACGGAGTTAATTTAACTTTAAAAACACGACTAATGATGTCTGACCTATCTTTTGGCTTTTGACCAGTAATGTAATCTAACATTCACTGGATTTCAAGCCATAAAAAATTCTATGTAAATGTTATAAAAAGATTAGAATGACCATAGAATTTGCAAATAAACATGGCATCATAATAGTGTTCGATCATATATCGTGGACCACTGGTATATCTAGAAGGCAATATGATAATAGATTTTCCAATAGAGTTCAAGCCTTGTATACCACTATTAACAACATTTTTAATTCCAATGTAAATTTCTAATCTAAATTCTTTTTTATTGCATATAATAAAGTTGAAGCATTCTTCCTTAACACACAAAAATGCATCAATAATGTATTGCTGAAAAAGATGATCGCCTCTTAAAAGAGTCGTCCATTCATTTAATCTCTGTTGTATTCTATATGTATAGTACTTTCACATAGTTATGTACCTTTTACATATACAAACCAAACTATTCAAATTAATATATTCAATATTAATACTATAACTGTCCTCACTGTAAAGAACTAAAATAGGGTATTGCATTGCCATTAAACTTAAGTGAAGAACACTTATACTTTTTAATTATCCATATTTATATTCAACAATAAAATCATGATTTTTATCATACAGTCCATAGTCTCCTATAACCAAACCAGCTATCTGAGTAGACAAAGGAGCAGAGTACTGCAAACCATTGTTTGCTCTTTTACCTGTCAATCTCAATCTAACTAGCATCAATTCATTTTCATTGAATATATCTCTAGAAGATCTAAATGATTTTGTAATTACATTTATATCATTGAACATTGTTGTTAAAACTTCAATTATTGAACTATTTACATTTTTTAACTATTCATGATCTAAAAATGAAGACAGATGATTAGACAATTCACTTTCAGCATCATATATATATATATATATATATATATATATATATATATATATATATATTATAAGGGCGAGAGGGAGAATCTTTAGATGTTGTAGATGCATGTGAAGCTCTGCTTTAGTTGGTGATGAATAGTGTCTTATCTGGAGAATAATTACAGTGGTTGGGCAGCACCTTCTTTCTTTCTTTATCTGACTTTATCAATATTATTTTGCTAAATAATTGTACCAACCATGTCACAAAAATGGAAGGAGGGACCCCATCCCTGTGGGATAATAAACTGTGGTGGAATCAGTACTGATGGAGGAGTCGAATATTTGACATAAAAGTCAAATTTTCCTAATGGTTGTCCTAGAAGGTGCCGCTGAGGCTGTCTGGGAAGATTAGTACCTAACAGGAACAAAATATTTTTATCAAAGTATCCTTTTTTTTTAATTACCCTAACTTTTGCATGGGTCGTCCTAAAAGGATTTTCAACCCATCGGGCTTTAACTATATACAAATATTTATAAAAGAGAAACAAGCTTATGGTCCTATAGGCTTTATAGAAGGAAAAATGCGAAAACAATCATCTTTATTATCATTACCCAAATCGACAAAGGGCTCTGAAGATTCAGACTGGCTGTACTGGGCTGAGGAGGAAGACCTAGACTGGATCAATTGTTGCATGATCCTGAAATATTCTTCTTCAGTTTTGGCTTGAGCAAGGAGAGCACTGGTGTGAGATTTTTAGGCTAGAAAGTTAGACTGACTACGAGATTGTCCAAGGATGCCCTGCTTCTGAAGCCAGGCTATAACTGCTATCTTGGAGACTTTATCAGAGGCGATATATGAGTTCCACCATTTGCCTTTGAATTTCCTCTGGAGGAATGTTATGTCTTCTGTAATATGGTAATCTAGAAACCATTGGGAAACCCAAGGAATAAAAAATTTAGAACAGAAGAGGCAGAGAGGAGAGAATTTCTTTTCAAGGGCTGAGGGTTTATATTGTTCTTTAAAGAGGTTGTATCCTTCTTTAACAGAATGAGGGAAGATTTCAGGGATAGGACCATAGTTATTCCACCATCTGGAAAACCATGCAGGGAATTTAGAAATGTCTGCAC
>CATIWM010014899.1:0-39636 GCA_949671775.1 Mallotus repandus | reverse complement strand
CGATCCTGAGTAGACTAATCTTTGCAAAAAGCTAAAAACATATTAAATGAAGCAGGTAAAGGTTTTAAACGAACTTGAAGCTCTCCAAAAACTATTTTTGAATCTCCAACTATAAAGCAATTCCTAGAACTTTATTTAAAGAGTTAGTTGGATGGTTGAGCAATTGAGAATTTATTGATCATTCATTGTAAGATTAAATCTTTCTTTTTTAAATTTTTCTTGTAATTTCTTTTGTATTCAACTCTTGTGAGAGTTGGGGTCTGTTAGTTAATAGGATCTCTCTATGCACAAGTTCTTGAAAATAAAGAAGTGGGTAGTGAGGATTTAAATCAACAAAGTGTAAGTATTAGCCTTATATAACACTTGTATTGTGAAAAATTTAAGTGTGTCATGAGAAAAATACTTGGATTGTAAGAGGTTTGTATTGAGTCTAAAAAAATACATTTACAAAGATTTAGTGTGAGCCTCAAAACACTTATAACAATCTTACGAAATAAAATTGGTGTGGTTTAAAATCCTAAGTTTAGGATAAGGTAAGTAGAAATATAGATTTATTGAGAAATCAAATTTCTTAATTTTTTTTGGTCTCAAGCGGATCACTTAAAATTTTAATTAGCTATGTTCGTTGTTCACCCTTCTCGGGGCACTTATATTTTTAAGTGATGAAAAAATTTCATTAAAATTTTTAATCTTCAGAACTGAATCCGTGTAATTATCTTTTCACCTGCTGATATAAAAATATTAAATACTTTGCAACTTATTGCAATTTATTTTATATTTTAATTCTGATATAAATGTTTTAATTTGATGAATATGTGGCAAATATACATCTCATAGCTTGCCTCGATCAAAATTGACAATGAGAGACGCTGGAATATCATATTTTTAGCACTATTGACAATAGTCATTTTGCACGTCAACTACTTATAGTAGCAAATATGCGCCAAATTTTTAATTTTAATATAAATATCTCAAAATTTTTTAAATATATTGTATTTTACTATTAAATATATAATATTTAGTAGTTAATTATAATTAAAATATTAATTATTTAATACATTATCCTTATAATAAAATATTTTCACATAATCTATATGTATATATATATATATTAAATGTTAATCTCTAAAATTATTAAGCCAAAAATTTGACAAGTTTTCACCTTCATATTTGAGTATTTACTCTAAAAGCTAATGTGCCAAATTATTAAAAATCCTAATTTTTATTAAAAAAAATATTTACATTAGTTATTTAGTATTATTTTTTACCTAAAACACTATTATACATATTTTAATGCTAATCAAATTCGAAAAGTATTTATATATTATGTATATTTCTACCTTAAATCACTCAAAAAAAATTTTCAAACCATATTTTTCTACCTCAAATTTTTTTTTTCAAACATTAAAATTAAAAAAAAAAGTAATTACTTAATATTATTTCTTTAACTAAAACACTATTATACATACTTCAATAATAATCTAATAATTCTAGAATCAAATCTTATTATAACTAAAAATTATGACAATAAAAATTAAAGAAAATAAAATTGATGTGATATTGTTTGTACTGGCCCATAAATGACTCGTAACACAGATCAAGTCTAGCTTCCTTTTTGAATCCCACCTGACACCATGAAAGAATGGACTACGACAGTAAAGGGGTGATTATCTCCTAATTTTGACCGTTGCCCTGATTTTAGGGTTGAAAAGAATTAGGAAATTTCAATTAGTAAATTATTTCCTTAAGACTAGATTAGGAAAGCTCTTATTTGATTTATTTCCTTTTGTTTAAATAGGTAAGTCTCCCCTTGATTTTATTTCCATATGTAGTCGAGCTATAGAGCCTACAAAAGCTTGAAGCCCTAACATTTGTAAGCTCTCCACACATTTTGACAAAAACTCAATATATTATTCTAGCTCATTCTCTGCAGACCCAGTGTCTATTTTATCTACTAATCCTAGTGATTAAGGTTTACTGGAGAGACCAACCTCCTATTTGATTCCAAATCAAATAGGTTAGAAGGGACTTGGATCTATTTCTTGCCCCTGTCACCACCCTGAGTTGGTGATAAAACCCATTGTTTTTCATCCCATTTTCTATGATATTGTAAAAGGCTCACACGGACCCATTTTAAATAATCAAAAGGTGCTTGGGCCGATTCTCATTCAGTTTTGAGGTTGAACATCTTTTTGGCACACCTTGTGGGACACTTGTATGCCTGTGCAGATGAGATCATAGAAAGCCAACACCATGAGTAAATCTAGTGAGAGGCCTACTTTTAAGAACAAGACTAATGCATCAAGCGGTCATATTCAGGAACATGTTCGAAATGAGCTCCTGGATGACTACAATCGCACTATGCCACCCAGGAGGCAGCCCATCCTCGGCAAGGAGGACGTTGAGTTTCTCAAGGATGAGGTGTGAAGGGAGAATCATACTCTCTTTAACGATCTCATCGCGCAGATGTCAACGGTCTTAAGGTCAATTCTTGAGAGGAATGAATCACTCCAGATGCAGTCCTAGAAGCAATTGGAGGAGATAAACGTTAACGTGCATCGCATGACATCCATCCTCGAGGGCAAACAAAATGTGGAACTCCCCAGGTATGCCTTATATACCAGTGGACCTAATAGTCATAACTTACAGTATGGTAATATGCGTTTAATGAGGAGGCCCGATGATAATGAACGAGGTTATCAAGCCCGATCTGTTAACTATAATGATAATGGTTATCAAGGTCGAGCAACGAGCCATAACCCAAATCAGGCAGGTATTGTGTTTACGTATGATGAGTAAGGCTGAGTGATTGAATTGACCTCTGGCCAAGACATAGATTCATTAAGTAATTAGGCACATTACAATACTAATGATTATAAGTATGAGTATTGACCACCAATGACCGATCAAAGTTTATTAAGGGACACATTAAAAAAGATGGGAATAGATTTTAAACCCATCCATAGGCTGATGTATAATAAACTCTATCCTGATTGGACAGATAAATTACATCCATTCCTTAAGGGATATAAAGTGCTTGAGTTTGTACTATTTTTGGGTGAAGATAAACATCAATCTTCAATTAAACATATAGCCTGATTCACTATACAATGTGGAGAGGCATCAACCAATGACTTCTGGAGGCTGAGACTCTTTGGCAACTCCCTTACAAAATTGGCCTTTACCTGGTACACACTCTTACCTTCTAATTCCATTACTACTTAGAAAGATTTGGAAGAAAAGTTCCATGTGGAATTTTATAAAGCTAGGCCTAATATCTCTCTAGCCGATCTTGCCAGGATATCTCAGTTACTAGGGGAGTCTGTGGAACAATATGTGATGAGGTTCTGCAAACTTAGGACTCAGTGTTATTCGGTCATTAGTGAGGTCGAATATGTCCCAATGGTAGTTAGGGGACTCAACTACTCCAAGAGAGAACACTTTGAGGGACATCATTTCAGAGACTTATTCAAGCTAACAACTTGGGTTACTAGCTATGAGAGGCTGCTCACAGAAAAGGACTAGAGGAGGTCTTCTTTAAAAGGGACCTGTTACTAGGACCCCCTCAAAGTATCAACCATTAATAAAGATTATGAGACCGATACTGATGATGAGGCCATCAATGTGGCCGAATATGTCAGAAAAAATCCTAATGAATGTCAGGCCCTTAAAAGGCCAATGGTAGTGAAAGAAAAGAAGAAAAATCCAAAGGTAAAGCAAATAGCCAAGGATTATTCTTTTGATCTTACTAAGGCCGATTAAATCTTTGATGCCCTGATCAAAGATGGCTAGATTTAATTATCTAACGGCCATGTTATTTCTCCTCCAGAGGATTGGGTTGGTAAAAAATATTGTAAATGGCATAACTCCTGGAGATATACTATTAACAACTGTGTTATTTTTAGGAATGTGATCTAAAAGGTCATCAATGATGGGAAACTTCTATTCCCTAGAAGGGGGAAGGCTCTGACTATCGACATGGTGTCATCCAGAATAACATACAACATGATTTTCGCTAAAGACATCAAAGTCCTTGGCCTAGAGAAGGGTGTACCATGGACTCCAGATCGACCTAGAGTCAAAATAGAACTAAAACTCCTAGAAGATGAGGTAGGAGAAAGCTCAAAGGTGAACATGGAAGTTACTTTCACCAATGAGGAAGAGGTCACATGCCGAACTTGCTAACATTCTTTCAAGTACACACCAAGGAAACGTAGCAAATCTCCTAGGCATGTGAAGTGAGACTGGCATGTTTCCCCTAATCAGTCAAGACCTGAAGCTAGGGTGGTTTCCTTAACTAACAATAGAAGTCGATCTCATTCTCCCAAAAGGACAAGGTTGAGGAATGAGCAGGGCAGGAGTTTCTATAGGGATTAAGGGCATTCTTCTATTCGGCCAAATACCAAGACATTCAAACCTAAGGAAACTGAGGATTGGCAGAGGCATAAGCCTAAAAGTGAGGTCTTCAAGAGAATATGGTATCCTAACAAGGATGGGAGAATCAACATTACCAAAACCTAAAAGAGAAGGATGCAAATGCTTCACCAGTCAACCTGACAAGCTCATGAACCATCTACCACTAAAAGTTCAGAAAGTAGGCCATAAGCAGAGAGGAGCAGAGACATTCATAAGCCTTTGAAGCTTGGAAGGGATAAGACTCACAAAGAAAAGGAGCATGAGAAAAGGGTGGCTGATGACAGGGATCGAGCTGTAAAGAAGATGTATGGTGAAAAGATAAACCCTGAGAAGAATCTCTATTCCAATTTTAACCTTCACAAAGAGGATAAGGGAAAAGGAAAGGTGCAGTGGTACTGGTCTACAAAGGAAGGAAAAATTGAAGATGTTAAAGAGGTAACATCGGGCACTGCCATTAATGTGGTTACCTTTCCAAATGAGTTCAAACTAAAGCCTGGCTAGAGATCCATATTGGATGGGTATGTTATCATCCTTGATGATTGTGAGCTAGACAATGGACAAGGGGCATCCTTAACCATCCCACAGCTTGATCCTCTTATGACCAAACATATTCGACCCTTATATATGAAGGCCGATTTCAATAGGGTGGAAATGAAAAGAGTTTTGGTTGACAATGGTGCTGGAGTCAATATTTTTCCACTTCAAACATTGAAAAAAATCGATTTAGAAATCCATGAACTTAAGAAAACTGATGTTGTTATGATCGATTTTGTAGGACATGATCGGGCTCCAGAAGGGATCATTATACTAATTGTTAAAGTAGGAAAACATGAATTACAAGGAGGGTTCTTTGTAATGGATGTAAAAACTAACTATAATATTGTTCTCCTTGGCAGGGATTGGATTCACTCCAATCCTTGTGTCCCCTCTTTTCTTCATCAGATATTATTCATATGGAGGCTAGGAGGGGTTGTAGAGGTCATCCATGGGGATCCCAACCCATTTGGGGAAGAGGCCTTTCATGTAGAGGCCATAATGTGTTTTCCTCATTTCGCTGGCTTTAAGAAAGGCACCAAGCCAAGAATTGCTCTAGATCGGCCTACAACGGTGGCACCAGGGGAAGTAAGCCGATTAATTATAACCAATGATGATGATGATGTTGCAAACCTATTTAATTAATAAGCAAGTACAATCGATATAATGCATTTTTTAAGAGGAAGAGCAAGATCCTATAGGCCGATAAAAAATTGGTGACATGCACATCTCTGCCAGCAAGTTAGGAGATGATCCTATCCAAACTCCAGATATACTGAAGCAAATTAATCTGGGAACTAAGATCAATAAATGCCCAATCTACATCAGACCCTGAGTTTGAGGAAAAACTGGTCCAGTTGCTGAAGAAGTATAAGGACTGTTTTGCTTAGACATATGAAGAAATGCCTAGATTGGATCGACAATTAGTAGAACATGAGTTGTCTATCAAGCCTAGTTATCGACCTTATATTCAACCCCTTAGATGGATGTCTAGAGATGTAGAGAGATTAGTGGTCAATGAAATCAAGACTCACTAAAGCAGGGTCCATCAGAAAAGCACAGTACACCTAGTGGCTATCGAAAATAGTTTTAATAGTAAAGAAAAATGGCAAGATCAGGGTCTGTATTGACTTCAATAATTTGAACCTTGCAGCTCTTAAGGATGAGTACCCTATGCCTATAGTCGATATGTTCATTGATGTTGCATCGGGCCATTATATCCTTAGCCTTATGGATGGACACTCAAGGTACAACTAGATAAAAATCAAGGAGATTGATGTCAGCAAGATGACCTTCAAATGCCTTGGTGCACTTGGGAATTACAAATGGGTGGTCATGTCATTCGGCCTTAAAAATACTAGGGCAACTTATCAACGGGTAATGCATGAGATATTCGACTCATTGATTGGAGACTTTATGGAAGTCTACATTGATAATGTGATCGTCAAGTCTAAGGCTGATGAGTAACATCTGGACTATTTAACAAAGACATTCAAAAGAATAAGGATCCATCGGCTAAAGATGAATCCTCTGAAGTGTGCTTTTGGAGTGTCAGCAACCCATTTTTTGGGATTCTTGGTGCACCAGTGGTGGGTGGAAGTAGACGCCAACAAGACTAAGGTAATTATTCAAGTTGCACCTCCAAAGTCCAAAAAGAGCTACAAAGATTAATTGACCAAACAAATTACCTTAGGAGATTCATTTCCAATACAGTAGGCCAATTGAGGATTTGGTCACCCCTACTGAAACTTAAAGACAAAGAGGATTTTATATGGACATCTGAGCATCAACACCCTTTCGACCAGATTAAGGCTCACCCGCTAGTCATGGCTGCCCCAAGGCCGAATTTCCTTTTGATCCTCTGCATTTCGGCCTTGAAAACATCAATGGGTAGTTTACTTGCCCATGACCAGGATAGATTCTAACGATCCATATACTTTCTTAGTCCAACTTTAACAAATATAGAAATAAGATATTTCCCCATTGAGAAGCTTAGGCTTTGTCTATATTTCACATGTTGCAAGCTCATGTATTACCTACTCTTTTCTGTGGTATAGGTGATCAGTTAGACTGATGTTAATAAATACATCCTGTCAAAGTCGTTTCTTAGAAATCAACTTGGTAAGTGGGTTATGGCTTTATCAGAGTTTACATTGCAATATGTGCCTCAAAAGGCTGTTAAAAGGCAGGTGTTAGCTAACTTTCTAGCCAACCATCCTCCTTTAAAAATGCCCATAGATTTTTGTGAAGCTAAGAGATGAAGAGTATGGTTTGACTGGTCAAGATGATCATCAGGCTCAGAGGTAGGTGTAGTACTAGAGTCACTTGATGGCATCAAAACTAGGATGTCATTCCTATTAGAGTTCTCTTGTATGAATAATTAGGCTGAATATGAAGTCCTCTTGATAGCACTTGACATTTTTGCCGAGCTTGGGGTTTGTGATGTAGACATTTTTGGTGATTCAATGTTGGTGGTGAAGCAAGTTTCAAGGGAATATAAGTGCGAGTCGGCCACACTAGGGGCATATTGCAATAAAGTACAACACATGATGAAGGGATTCACAAGAGCCCGATTGTAATATCTAGAGAGAGAGGCCAACATCGAAGTAAATGATTTGGCCCAATCGAGCTCTAGTTACAAAGGTAGAATAGAGTCTATATCGACATTGGTCAGACCTCTTTCTTCTTTATTCACGAAATCCAATAATCTTTATTTTTAGGTTGTAGCTATCAACCTTGAGGCCGATTAGAGGGTGGAAATCAAAGAATACCTCAATAGGTCATCAACATCGGCCAAACGCCAAGTCAAAGTTCTAGTAACCAAAATGGTATTAATAGATGGAGAGTTATACAGACGATCGGTCTCTAAAGAACTGCTAAGGTGCATCGGTCCTAAAAAAGCAATGTTGGTCATGGCTGAAGCACATGAAGGGATCACGAGCGCCCATCAAGGGGGAAGGAAGATGAAATGGTTGATCTTGTGATATGGGTATTTTTGGCCATCTATGGAAAAAGACTGCAGCGACTATATCAAGGATTGCGAGGCTTGCCAAAAGCATGGGCTAATCTAATAAGTTCTAGCAGAAAATTTGGACTCCATTATCAAACTCTGGCCATTTAGAGGATGGGAGATGGGCATCATATGAAAGGTTTATCCACCATCATCTAAGGGACAAAGTTTCATACTTGTTGCTTCTAATTATTTTACCAAGTGGGTGGAAGCCATCCCTCTGAAGACTGTTAACCAGCAGTCAGTCATGGACTTCATCACTAAGCATATCATTCATTGTTATGGGATTGCTGAATCTATAACTGCACACCAGGGCACGATGTTTACTGGAGAGGAAATTCAAGCTTTCGCTTAAAATTATAAAATTAAGTTGCTCTATTCCTCCCTTTACTATGCTCAGGAAAACGGGCAAGCCGAGGTAGCCAATAAGCTAATCAAGGTTATGATTCATAAGTCTATAGAAGAAAATCCTTGAGTTTGGCATGAAACCTTATCCGAAGTACTCTGGTCATTGAGGACCAATAAAAAATTGGCCACAGGCACCTCTCCTTTCAAGCTAGTGTATGACCATGAAGCCATGTTGCTGACGAAGTTAACAGTAACATCTCTTAGAAGGCAGGTCCATTCAAACCTATTGGCCTCAGAATATAGCCAAAGCATGTTACATGAGTTAGACCAATTAGATTAAGAATGGCTTTTGGCTTATAACCGAATGGCTATTCAAAAAAGAAGAGTGGAGCGGGCATATAATAAGAAGGTCAGATATAAATTCTTCAAAGAAGGGAACACAGTCTAGAAACTGGTACTTCCAATCAGGCTAAAAGACTGATCATTCGGAAAGTGGACTCGAAATTGGGAAGGTCCTTTTTAGTAATTCAAGTAGTGAGAGGAGGTTCTTATCTCCTAGCTGACAATGACGGTACCCCATATGTTAAACCGATCAACAATAAATATTTAAAAGCTTATTTTTCATCCATGTGGGATGGTGTAAATCGGTCAGCTTTTGACAAAACTAACTGAGATAGTTAAAGTTAGTTGCTTTGTACTGATTAAGGCCGGTTAATTATATTCAGGCCAGCCATTACTATGTAATCAAGGCCGATTTATTATTTCTAGCCCGTGTAGTTTAAAGTCCAGGTTGAATACATGAGATTATCTTATTTATTCCAATAAGGATTATTTGGCCGTTATTTTAAGGGCAGTAAGTTACTCTATTCTTTGTTCATTTTCATGATCGATTATGCACATCAGTTTAAATGGTTTATGCATTATTATGATGGGTGTTTTATCACCAAATTAAAAGTGAGTAAAAATAAACGAACAAAAGAGATGCAAACAAAAATGAATAGATATATCAGGCCATCCCACAAGCCAATAATATATCGTAATATTCAAAACGGCCATCAAGACTGATCATTCAAAAATTCTTTATTCGGTCACATCTTGACCGATTAGGCTTTTTGTTTTGAAGGCCTTGACAAACTCAGGGAGGGCGTTAGTAGAGTTCTCTTTTTCCAGTACAATCGAGTCTCTTTGCCCTTACAGTTTTATGATTTGGAAACGTAGGTTTTTCCTTTTTTCCTATATCTCTTTCATACGAGCACCTCGAGCTTGTGTTTGTTCCACCCGCCTCCGCTGAGAGGCCTCAAAGCTCGCCAGGTCGGCCTGCTTCTTCTTCAGTGCTGATTCAAGGTCAACTACCTCTTTTTTTAGCTTCTCTCGGGCTGGACCAGACTCAAGGATAACTTGCCTCTCTTTCTCGATAGCATCCATGATCGCCACTGCCTCCTCATCCAACATCCATTTTTGGGCATGCTTCTCTGCCAGACCTGCCATGAACTTATCAGCAGTTCGAAAGTTAGTGATGAGGGTGGGCAGAGTCTCACAAAGATTATCGATCAGGCACTTTTGGCCGACTGTGACATTTGGGCATGTTTGGGCATGAGCATGCAGATATTCCAGTAGTTTAGCATATCGATCAATGAAAAAGTAAGTTTTCCCCTAAAAAATCTCTACCAAGTCCTTGAGCTTCCATTTCACCTCCTTGGATATTTGATCCTTTGAATCAGCCACAATGTCGGTCTGGATATCGGCCTCTTCATGATCGAATGAAGCATGGTCTCCTTCAACTTTATCACCCTCAAAGTCATTTAACTGAGCTTCAATCTCGTCAAAAAGGTGAACAGTGAACCCTACATGAAAGACCGATCAGAATATCACCAAAGAAAAATGTTAATAATTGGTGTAAAGATGTACTTTATCTAACGGTGGAGGTGCTATAGAAGTAAGAGGGGGAGAGGTTGATCTCGTTAGACTGCCAGTAGGAGAAACCTCACATAAAGTCTTGAAGTACCTCCTTTTGTAATGACAGCAACAGGGGTAGATTGATCGACTTTTCGAGAAGACTCTGAATCAAGCCTTTGATTGGAGAAAGAGTAAGGTCTTGAATTTTGGGGGTAGCAACCTTCGAGGCAAATTTAGAAGTACTATTCTTTAAAGACTTGTGTTGAGTTTTAGCTTTCTTTCTTGGTTGACCTTTAGGCATGTCGATGGGCTTTTCTTTGACGTTTAAAAAAGAGACAGTAAAAAGAGAATTCATAAAGATTAGAACCAGATTATAAGTAAGAATAGCTACCTGACCATTTGATGAATGAATGCGCAAAGGAGGATGATGGCCAAATAGTCCAGAGGACTGTTATGTGGTCACCCATAAAGCTGCCAATTAAGCTAACTTTGCTCTGCGGTCTAAATTTGGAAATCGCAAGACTAGCGATGCTAAAAGGAGCTGTGGAAACCTTTAAAGATCGATCAATGTAAGAACATGAGCAAACGTCTATATTGTTCATCTCGGGAAAACTGGTACAGGTTTGTAGATAGGTGGCGTAACTCCCAAGCCTATGCTCCTATAGTAATTTGGCCTTAACTTACTCCATCCTCCTCCACATCTCATCTTGGTCTTGGTAGTTATATTTGCAATGATAAAAACTCTCAAACTTACAAATTTTATGTATGTACTCACCTCTCGTCTTGGTTTGACCTTGCAAAGAAGAAGAAGCCCGATCGTTAGTCAGTGTCCATTTTTGGATGTTCATCACTTCATTAGATGATAAGCAGAAGTGTTTGAAACAGAATGCATCCTAAAAGTTAGAGAACATTTATATCTTATAAGGGTTGACAGGTAAAAGGATTAGACACAAGTTCTTTATAAGGACCTCATAGACTTTGGTAAGCTTCTCATAGAACTCTATTTCCCCATAAATATGGTTGCTGTAAAATGGAGAGTTGCACAAAAAAAGAATCAGGCAAAGGAGCGACGGAGAAAGTCCAAACTGCCTGGCGACAAAGTGGGGATTACAGACTTCAACGCTGCACTTATTATTTTAAGGGTCTAGATCCAGACCGAACGGTAAATCCTTAGCAATAAGAATGCTTTCTCAGGCTGATAGAACCTCTGGTAAAGGATTATGGTTATAAAAATCTTCAAACAACCATGAAGGGCCAAAGCATGTGGGGATAAACGGACAGTACAACGTATTTTGTCGATCCTGAGTGTTGTATAGGAAATGAAAGAATTCTCAAAATGAGGAGTATTTACACTTCAAAGAAGATAGACAAGGGGCATAGTAACCTAAAGACTTGAAGGCTGGTTTTGGTGGCCGACTCATGATATCTTGGAAGTATGCCATAAACCAAACTTGAACGATCCATATTAACCCAAGTCCCGACTTGAAGTCATCTTTATCCCTATCAAACACTAATTGATGCATACCCTTATAAAGCTAACTCAAGACAAAAAGGCCAAACGCCAATCTCCGTCCATCGGCCAGAGCTACAGCTAAAGCTAGCAGCCAACAAATCGATAAAGCTAATATAGCAGGAAGGCAACATGTTCGGCCATATTAGGGATGGGGGTAGACTTCATGGTCATGGTGATAAAAGGGTCGTAGCTTACATGTTCCTTTATAAATGAGATGTTATACTTGGATGTATCGGCCTTAAGTATAGGACTGATCTCTTCACCAAAAGGTTGGAGGCCGAACAAAGCGGTAAGATCTAGCAACGTAATCATCATTAAGCCCCCTTTAAACATAAAGGCATTGCTAGATCAAGACCAAAAAAGTTACATGGTCGATAATAGAGGTTTGCTTATTGGTACCTCAATTTTAGAGAATTGGAGTACATCATAGATGCCTAGTTCCCTCCATAACAAAGAAAATGAGGCTTCCATGTGAGTATGCAAGACTAAGAACTCCTTTGAAGGGTTTGGCCAAGACCTAGTGGGGATATTCTTATTCTATAGCAACATATCGTTAGGCTGATTGAACCTAGGAGGATCATTTTTGCTAGCAATTGAGATAAACTCATTTGTCCATCTATCGTCCTCAATAAGTATAGGTCCTTTCCTCTGACGTAGTGGTAGAGGCTTGGACGATGTTATTATCCCTTTCCAAGCGAGCGAGGGGGTCGATGGGTGAGGACGCAACCTTCTTTTATTTACCCATAGCAGTGTTGAAATTGTAACTACATCAAAGCAATTCAGTCAGAAGTGTGATTGACCGATCGAAACATGCTAGAAAGAAGAAAGACAAAAGACTTACCTTTGCAAGAATCCTCAGACGCTGGAGATTTAAACGCTAGATGCTAGAGAGAGAAGCTCTGAAGTGAGAGAAAGTAATTTTTATAGTAAGTGAGTCAAATGATTGGGAACTATTCCCTTTTTATAAACATAATTTTGGGAGATGTAAGGATGCGCCGGATGACCAAAGTGCCCCTATGAGCGGTAAAAGAGTAAAAAAATTGAAAAATAGGCGCGATTGGTCTTAGATGAAGAAAATGGGCCATATGGGCCTCAAAAATGGCAGAATCATGACATCAGCCAGAGCCTCAGCCACTAATCCTGGGGGGCATTATTTGTACTAGCCCATAAATGACCTGTAACACAGATCAAGTCCAGCATCCTTTCTGAAGCCCACCTGACACCATGAAAGAATGGACTACAGCTGTAAAGGGGTGATTATCTCCTAATTCTGACTGTTGCCCTGATTTTAGGGTAGAAAATAATTAGAAAATTTCAATTAGCAAATTATATCCTTAAGACTGGATTAGGAAAGCTCTTATTTGATTTATTTTCTTTTGTTTAAATAGGTAAGTCTCCCTTTGATTTTATTTCTATATGTAGTCGGGCTATAGAGCCTATAAAAGCTTGAAGCCCTAGCATTTGTAAGCTCTCCACACATTTTAACAAATAATCAATATATTATTCTAGTTCATTCTCTGCAAATTCAGTGTCTATTTTATCTACTAATTCCAGTGATCAAGGTTTTTCAGTGAGACCAACCTCCTATTTGATCCAAATCAAATAGGTTAAAAGGGACTTGGACCTGTTTCTTGTCCCTGTCACTAACCTGAGCTGGTGATAAGACCCATTTTTAACTTTTCATATATTAATCAATGAAAGTAAATAGAAAAAAAGAGTTACAATTTATAAATCAATTTATTATATGTATTAATATTAATAAAAATAAAAATGTAAAATAAGCATTTTTAGTTACTACTATAAAAGATAATGAAATTTTTAACAAATATTTTACTCATTTTATTTTTTTTTAAAAATCAAACGTTTTTAGTATTCTTGATTAATTTTTTACTATTTCAAATTCTCTTTTTTTTTTCTCTATTTCATACTTTTGTTCTTTTCATCTCTGTTAGGAAATTTTTAGTAATATACTTGAAAGTTGAAAAATACTTTTTTAAAATAATTAGAATACAAGACTTTTAAGCGAAAAAGTTTAACAATTTGTAAAATTTTTTGGAAATTAATTCTCAAATGTATTTTGAGAGTGGTAAGATTAGCATTTGAAAGCATTTTTATCTGTTATTTTTCTTTGTAGAAAAAGATATAAATTTTAAAAAATGTCAAACTTATTTTTCAAGATTCTAAAAGTAATTTGTGAAAAAAAAAATTAGAGTTTTAAAATAAAATTGAATATAATTGACACAATTTATAAAACTAATAAAAAAATACATTGATATGATTTTAAAATAAGATTCAATTGATAATTGACTCTAATTTCAATATACATTTGACTAGTTATCCAAATTTTAAAAATGTTTATTATTATTATTATTAGGAAAAATGATTTGTTTTATCATCAACTTTAGGTCAATTATCAATTAAATCATACTTTGAAAGTCATTTTAATTTGCTTCTTCAACTTTATAAATTGTGTCAACTCTATCCAATTTTTATTTGAAGGATCTAATTATATTTTTAAAAATTACTTTTAAATCCATATAAAATAAATTTGATAGTTATTCAATTTTTTTCTTTTTGAAGAAAAATAAAATTTGAAAATATTTTCAATTTTTAATTTTACCATTTTTGAAATAAATTTTTAAATTTTTTTACATGAAATTTTAACTTTTTATGTATCAAAAAAAGAATAAGAAAAAAGTGTTAACTTGTGAATCAATTTATTATATAGACTAATATTAATAAAAATAAAAATAAATAAAGTAAGCACTTTTAATTATTACTATAAATAATAATAATAATAATATTTTAATTTTAATAATTTTTTCATATTTTTCAGAATAACTATTTTTTATATTCTTGACTAATATTTTTAGTATTTCAAAATTCTCTCTTTTTTATTTAATACTTTTTTGTTTAACATATATTAGAAAAATTTCTAAATAATGTGGTTGAAAGTTGAGAAGTAAATTTTAAAATAGTTAAAACTTAAGGATTTTTAGTAAAAAATTAAACATTTATGAAAATATTTAGAAATTAATTTTTAAATTTATGTCAAGAGTGACAAAATTAGAATTTAAAAATATTTTTTATATTTTATTTTTTTTCTTGTAGGAAAGAGGATAAAAAATTTAATAAGTGTAAAATTTATTTATAAGGATCTAAAAGTAATTTTTAAAGATATAATTAGGTCCTTCAAATAAAATTGAATTGAATTGACACAATTCATAAAGTTGAAGGAGTAAATTGAAATGATTTTCAAATTCAATTGACAACTAGTTTAAAGTTGAGGATAGAACCGATGGTTTTTCCTTATTATTGTTATTATTATATAGTAAAAAATTATAACTATCCCTCTTTTTAAACATTAGAATTTCATAATTATTATTAGTCTCAATTTACATATTATTTTTTTTATTAAATGATAGTTAATTTATTAATAACTCTTTATTTAATACATAATTATTTATTCAAATTATAAAATTAGTAAAATTATATGAGTTATTTGTTACTAATCATAAGACATATATAAAAAATTATATATTAAAAGTATCAACTGTATATGAAAGTCAAATTAAATTTATAAATTTTTTGGGATGGACGAAATATTAGTACTCATTTAATTTAGTAGTCAAATGAATCTGAAAGTTTTTTTTTCTTACCTCATTAGTAGGTTTAAATAACAAAAAATATGTACAGTCATATATGTAATATTCAAACTTTCGGTCTCTTACTTTTCTCTTACAATGAAAAATTAAACCATTTTACCCAATTAAAAAAAAAAATTGCTGTCAGATTACACTTTAATACACTGCCATAGATTTGCAGGATTTGTAATTTCCAAAAAAAAACAAGTGAATTGAATTGATTGAATTGGAGGTCAACCTCATGCATGGATTTCATCTCTGTAATTCACTTTTTTCCTTCTTCCAATCCCTCACACGTTTTCTACTCGTTGCTGTAAAGTAATTTTTATTATTTTTCAATATCACAATTGATTTTTTTTAGTCAATTTTAGGGCCAATTTGCCAATCCTTATAGTTAAGAATCTCAATTTAAAGTAATCTTCTTATTTTTTCAGATTTAATTATTCATACCATTTCCATATTAGGACTCCTGGATTTCCTTTCCTTTTATATTTTAAGAATTTTTTTTAAAATAAATAACTAGGTTTTAAATCAAGGAAGCTACACGGTCCACCCATTCATCCATCATATTAATTCATAATAATCCAAATAATTCACACTATAAGTTACCAATACGTTTGTTACATATATAATTTTTAGAAATGTCAAAAAAAAATCTTCAATTTATCAATATCAATATAGAAGGGCAATCGCATTTATTTTCTTTAATTTGGGGAAAAATTAGTATAAGGATCAAATCAAAAGACATAAACATAAAAAATGTAAAATAAATTTGACAGAACAAATTAATATAATAACTCTAATTAACGTAATATATAAAGAAACTCAAAATAAACCTCATTACAATAAATAAAATTGAGCAGTTATAACAATTATGTAAAGTATTTTATTATTTAATTTTCTTTTTGTCTGAACCACTGGTATCTACACTTTATTAGATTCTAACTAATTTAATTTGACCTGAATAGAACTATAAGAACGATAAAATTATTTATATAAACATTGAATGTAATATATTAGGAAGTAATTGATATTATTCCATTTTTGAGAGAATAATATTTTCCATTACAAATATAAAAAGTTTTGGCTCACCATCTTTATAAATTGATGGTCTTCAGTACTCAAGTTTTAAACAAACAACACTCTTCTTCCTCTCCCTCGCACACAATTACAAAATCAATTGTGTTACAAAAACAAAAGAGAGAGCAGCCATGGTAATCTTGACAAGTTTGTTGGTTATATTCTTCTCTTTATTCTTTAAAGTTGCATATGACACCATTTCATGTTACTACTTAACTCCAAGACGTATCAAGAAGATTATGGAGAAGCAAGGTGTGCGTGGCCCTCAACCTCGGCCACTTACCGGCAACATCTTAGACGTGACATCCTTAGTCTCTCAATCAACTTCTAAAGACTGTGATCATATCCATCATGACATAGTTGATCGCCTCTTGCCGCATTTTGTTAAATGGTCTAAACAGTATGGTATGCGGATGACCTTTTCAATACTTTTTTAATTTATTCGCAGCAGGATTCCGAACTCTGTAATTTTAAATCAAAATTTTTCAGAAATTCGATTTTCTATCTGGGCACCTTTGTTTTTTCAGTTATGTGCAGGAAAACTCATATATATGTGTGTGGGATTTTGCAGGGAAAAGATTTATATACTGGAATGGGATTGAACCGCGCATGTGCTTAGCAGAGACAGAATTGATCAAAGAACTGCTAACAAAGTATAGCACTAAAGCTGGTAAATCATGGCTGCAGCAGCAAGGATCAAAACATTTCATTGGTCGAGGTTTGTTAATGGCGAACGGGGATAATTGGTATCACCAGCGCCATATCGTTGCGCCAGCATTCATGGGAGACAGACTCAAGGTAAATAAATTTTCTTTTTTTTTAAAAAAAAAAATAAAGAATTGTTTCGATGAGCATATAATTTTTTTTCTTGTTTTCATGTATTGTTCTCTTATTGTTTATTTGCTGATTGACAATGGTTGGTGTTTGATGAATTGATGAACTCTTTTTTTTAAAGAGCTATGCTGTGCACATGGTGGAATGCACTAAGAAGATGCTCCAATCACTGCAAAAAGCTGTAGAATCAGGGCAAACTGAATTTGAGATTGGTGAACACATGACAAGGCTCACTGCTGATATAATTTCAAGAACTGAATTCGATTGTAGCTATGAGAAAGGGAAGCAAATTTTCCATTTATTGACTGCGCTTCAACGCCTTTGCGCTCAAGCAAGCAGGCACTTGTGCTTTCCTGGTAGCCGGTGTGTCTCTTGTTAAATGTTTTAAGCATTTTTTTTTTTGGTTTGTGTCTACCACAATGGATTCTATATTTTTAGCAGTCTGCGTAACACGCTCAGAGTAGGCAAGAATCACCCCTTCGATAAATACATGTTGGTCAAAAGATTTTTCTAAATATACTAATCAAATTATGCTTGTTTAGTCAATAATTTTTTTTTTTTGTTTTATTTGGCAGGTTCTTTCCTAGTAAGTACAATAGAGAAATAAAATCATTGAAGATGGAGGTGGAAAGGCTACTAATGGAGATCATACAAAGTAGAAAAGATTGTGTAGAAATTGGTAGGAGTAGTACTTATGGGAATGATTTGCTAGGAATGCTACTCAATGAGATGCAAAACAAGAGAGAAAATGGGTTCAGCTTGAACCTACAATTGATAATGGATGAATGCAAGACTTTCTTCTTTGCTGGACATGAAACTACTGCTCTTTTGCTTACATGGACTGTCATGCTTCTAGCTAGCAATCCTTCTTGGCAGGAAAAAGTCAGAGCCGAGGTTAATCAAGTCTGCAATGGTGAAACTCCCTCCATCGATCATCTGCCCAAGCTCACTCTGGCAAGTATTACTTTTCTGGAAAATTTTTGTCTATTACACCATTGACTGCAGTACATTCGAAATAGATAAAAATTTTATTTTTATTTTCTTTCTTAAAAGTAAGATTTGATTTGTCTATTTTCTTTTTCTTTTCGTTTTGGGCAACAATTGATCAAAAAAATTTTTAAAAAAAAAACCTTTTTGAAATGTGCAAAAAACATTAAAAAGTACATACACTAATTATATTTTTTTTTATTTTTAAAAAATTTAAATTTTTATTGAAAATTATATTTAATTACCGAATATTCTCTAAATGCTTAAAAATATAATTACGAAAGTAATAATGTATAATTCTCATGTTTAATGTGAATATTAGTTTTTGTTTTGAGATTCATCTTTGAAATAAAATCATGAATTTGAATTCTAATTATAACAAACTTAAGGTAAAAAATTTAGATAAAAAAGGAAGATATATAATATTGTATTTTGAAAACCTAATTATACCTACTAAATCCTAATTCTTATAATTAGTAACTTTCTTGAAGAGAATGGTGTTGTTGGCTCTCTTTAATTATAATTTGATAGTGGAAGTTGCTTATAACTATGTAGGGCCTCAAAAAAAGAACAAAGTTGACACAAATTTAACGAGGCAAATGCTTTATGGCCCTCCACTTCCCAGTTTGTACTCATCTTCTAAAGGTGTAATTTAACAGCCTAGGATAACCTAATTATTAATCATAATATAACAGCCTAGCTAGCTAGCTGCCTACCTTAATCATCTAATTAAATTATACTCCTAACAAGCTTCAGTCAAAGCACTTTCCCATTTCCTATGTACAACTAAGACCAGCTTGTGTTTGAATGGTCATGAAAAAGAGTTCTGAACCTACCTAAACCAAAGATTATGTGGGTGATGGTTTGATTTTTTTTTTTTCAGCTAAATATGGTGATAAATGAATCACTAAGGCTATACCCTCCAGCAACAGTGCTACCAAGAATGGCATTTGAAGACATTAAGCTAGGAGATCTTCACATTCCGAAAGGACTGTCAATATGGATTCCTGTGCTTGCAATTCATCACAGTGAAGAATTATGGGGAAAAGATGCAAATGAGTTCAATCCTGATAGATTTGCATCAAAAACATTTGCTCCTGGCAGGCATTTCATCCCTTTTGCAGCTGGGCCAAGGAATTGTATTGGCCAGACTTTTGCTATGATGGAAGCTAAGATCATATTGGCCATGTTGATTTCAAGCTTTAGCTTCAACATTTCAGACTCTTATCGCCATGCTCCTGTTATTGTCTTGACAATAAAACCAAAATATGGAGTTCAAGTTTGTCTTAGGCCCTTGACTAAACCATAGAATTGAAGGATTTTTGAAGTGGAGAAGAGTCTTAATTAATTAATTAGTGCTAAACCAAGAGTTTAACATTAAGTTTTGATAAAGATTGTGATCACATTTTTTTTAAATTGTTGTTTTTTTTTCTTCTTTTTGGGTTGTATTAGTTCTAGTCAAGAGATAGACATGGAATAATGCTTTGAGAAAGTTGAAGTGTTTAATTTTTCATCATAAAGAGAAGAGCAAGAAGGAGACGGAGTTAAAATCCTGGTTTAATCATAAGGAATAATGCTTTAAGGGTGTAAACAAAAGGTGATATTTGTTAATAAAATCAAAGAAGCACAGACATTGATTTTGCTTTTAATTTTATAATGTTCCCAAGGTCCTATATATGAAAAATAATTAAGTCAAATGGGCCCATAAACATGCTTAAGAGTTAAGAGGTCACTATTTAGTTAGTTAATTAGTCTTGAAAAGCTAAGTGTGCCTTTCAGATAAGAACAATATGCTCCTAAAAAAAGATTAATTAAAGAAACAGCTTGATTCTTTTATTTATTTTTCATTCAAACTTGATTAAATTTGTAAAAAAAGTCTAAAGATAAAACTTATGATCTCATCTTAAAATATTTTATCATCTGAATCACTAGACTATAAAAGGACGATAAAATAATTTTATGTATTAATGACATCATATTGTATTCAACAATATTTAATATTTAAATTATCTAACCCTTTTACTAAAAAAATTAAATTAACTAAGTGCTCACATTTACACATTGGAGAAAAAAAAAAAAAAGATTAGACAAGTTGCATATTTGAGAAATAAAAGTAGGGTCGGGATCTTTTCTACATGCCAACCCATTAGATGTATACTTGCCCCAGTCTCTGATTCTGCTCCTTCCACTACTCATTTTCTCTAATTAATTATTTTGTGGCAACTTCCATTTATTTTTTTATTGCTTCTCTGGGTCACAGTCCTTTAACACTAATTCCCATACCTCGAGTGCATTTGGGGTGGAGACAGATAACAGTTTTTTATTTTTTAATAAACATTTTTCCAACATGGAAATTTCCCTAGGTCTCTTCTACCTTTTACATAATTCACAGTTTGATCCCTTAAAAGCTTTCAAATTTTCTTCTTTGGTGCCAATTAAAAAAAATTTCTACTCTTTCTTCCTATACGCTAACCATTCCTTCAAAATTATTTCATTAGAAAATTATTTAAAATCAACTTTTATTCATTTATGATGTACAACAAGGAAAAACCAAATTTCCTTTCAATATATATAATAATTTTTATACTATGTTTAGTTCAAATTGATTGAAAATTTTATTTTATTGACAAATAAAATTCTTCTTAGGTTATGCTAAATAATAACTATAAAATTTATTTCAAATAAAATGAATGTTGTGTTTTGAATTAAAAATATTTTGTCATAATTATAAAATTTATAAATTTCATGAATTTAATAAGATAAATTTGGAAATAAATTTATGTATATTAAACATGTTAAATTTTAATTATTAAATGAAATTTATAAAAATTCATAAGCTTTATTTATACCAAGCAATAAGTTATCTATGGGCATCCACAGTTCTGGAAAAATTGAAAAAAATAGTTCATACAGCAATGAGTCATAAGAGACTTTTTTTTTCTGTCTTGACAAAAAAAAAATCATCATACCATAGGGAAAAAAAACATATATGACATGAAATAAGAGAAGTGGTATCCTTTTTTCATGTTTTTCACAAAAGCAGCCATTAGTTTTGAAAATACAAAAAATTCAACAAATTAAGGCAACCAAAGAAACATACATGTGAATACAAGGTAATCAATAAGCCGAAAAAAGTACTATATTTTCATGCATATATGATTGATATTTATCTATAAATATAGTGATAAAGTCTATATAATATGTCGGTATGATCATATCACTTACTAAATACCGTCCTTTTAATTTTTTTTTTTAGGTATCGTATTCTTTATATCGTTATTTTCACAAATAAAGCATACATTAGTCAATTAATTGAACTTGGTATCATAAAAATCTTCAATGTAGCAATAAAAAGCTACGAAAAACATGAAAAATAGAGGCCAAGGAGCTAATATGGTCCGCAAGCTAAAAGTTATAATGTGGTACACGTGAAACACAGTATATGAAAGGGAAGAAATTTTAGAATTAGAAATGAAAGAAAAAAAATAAAGAAAGGTGAAAAGTACAACACTTGTTAGTGTAGTGGTTGTTTTCACAATTCAGGACAAAAATGTACAGAAAAAAAGTTAGAGGACAAAAAATGTGAAGATAAAATTGAACATTGAACGTCTAAAGTTGGTGCGGAAAACCACTCAACATCAACCCTATTAGCCACGAGAGGCCAATTGAGAAAAGCACATAACTGGCCAAAATGGCATTTCCCCACTAATCATTCCAGGCAAAAGGATCAGGCTTTGGACTTACTTAGGGCCAGAAGGCTACGCACCATCGACTCTAGGTCGCAGTATCATCGCCCACAACTCGAGTCATTTTCCTTTAGAGTCAAAGGGACTATTGATTGAAAATAACAAGAAAGAAAACGTTCAAACAGTTAATTAAGTTCTATTTACAAATTCAATTCAAATTTAAAATATACAAAAAAAATGACATATATATAACATTTACAGCTCGAGTCGCTTTACTTAAGAGTCGGAGAGACTATTGATAGAAAATAACAAGAAAGAAAATGTTCAAATAGTTAATTATATGCAATAGGATGTGATATAAATACTAAATGATAAAATATGTGTCAATGGGGCACACTGAAGCCTCAAAAGTTAAGTTTTGAATTCCATTTATACATTGAATATGTTTGTAATATTTATTTCCTATATGAATTGTGATTTGTAGTTTGTATTGATAGTAAAATTATAAATGATGTAACGATATATGTAACATTTTCAAGAATATAAAATATGCAAATGCAGTTCAATTCAAATTTAAATTATACAAGAAAAATTACTTATATTTATAAGATTAAAACTAATTTATAGAAAGTGAATTTTATTATATTATATAGTCTAATGAAATAGTGATCCTTTTAAAAATTATTTTGTATGAGTTTGATCTTATCTTACACTGTAAGAATAACATTCAACAAATCATTAATCTAATACTATGAGACGGAAAAGAGGGAAATCTGTATATATAAATCTTTTATATAAATAATAAATCATAAGATCACTACAACCTAGATAAATTTATCCCGTTCTTTTAATATGAAATTGGGGTCTACCATGTACATGTTTAAGTTTTGAGATTGTGAAATTAAAACAATTGTTTCATAGTTTAAATTATTGAACTTTTAAAATTTATTGAATTCTTATTGAATCGGTTCGACTTAATTAAAAGCATAAAGACTGTAAAAAATTTCAAATAATCAATTTAATATTATTAAATATTGCGTGATTTGAATTTGAGACTTTTAAAAAAACAACTCTTGTTGGTAAGAAAAGACAAATTATTAATACTGACTATAAGAATGGGAGAAATGTACCCATTAAGATTATTGACCGAGATTTGTAGCTAGTGGTTCAAGAGACAGCCTTAGCTTTTTTTTTTTTTTTTGGAAAAAAGAAAAAGAAAAATGAAGCAGAATAAAACAAAAAGCCATAAGTTATTTGATTTGTGAAACCTAAATCAGAAACATTGTGTGCACTAAAGAGCTAAGAAAGGGAATTTGTGGAATTTCTATTACAAATACTCCGTTGTTTAAATTATATTATTATGTATGAGAACTAAAGAAGAAGATTTGTAAAAATTTTCCCACAAACATTTCAATACTTAAATTAGACCGCTATATATGTAAATTAAAAAAAAATAGAGAACTGAATACGTATGGGATGTAAAAAATATTTAAAAAATTTAAAAAATAAATAAAAGGAGAGCAGATAAGAGATATATACGGAACAAAAATTCATTACTTAAATAGAAATTTTATTATTTTTTCTGAATTATCATGTTTTTTTCTTTATTGGATTTTAAATTTATTTCGAAACTTGAAATGCTGGGATTACTTATTTTGAACCTGATCACGATTCGGGAGTCAATTTGTTTTGTAATGGTTTAGTAATATAAGATACAAAACCAAAGAGCAAAGACAAAAGAGGGCGTGCAGCGCAGTGTTGAAAGGAGTTTGCATGATTTGACTCTATAACCAGCCAAGTGTGCGGGTGCCTCGTCAGTCGTCCCTATTTCACTGTCCCAATTACACGCTCGCGCAGTCACTCTTCTTGAATCCTTATCCCACCATTCTTTTTATATTTTAGTAAAATTTGTTTGTATCTGTACTCCATATAAGGATCATTTTTATATAATTTCGGAAAATTTTGTTCATATATTAATCTTTTTTTTGTCTTACATTAACCGAAAAGAAGAGAATGTAAATTAGAGGACGCGGAACCAGAGACCTCACACATAACTGTGCAAGAACTTAACCAACGGAATTAAGCATCGCCGACGTCCTTATATAAATCTAAACTAACTCAATTTATGGAAATAAAAAAATAAAATTATATCATAAATTACTAAAAATTAACTTTAAAATACCTGAACTTAATGAAATTAAGCTCATACTCATTTATTTAGACTCGAACTTAAATTACTTGAAATTCTTCAAAATTCAACTCAATTTAATTCCATAAATTTTTTTTTCTGATAGACTAATTATTCTAAAATTTTAGAAAATAACTTGATGTGCTGTTTATTAGAACATATAAATAGCACAAAATAACCACAGAAGTCAGCAAAACTTGATGAAGAAAAGTTAAACCAAGCTGACTGACGACTGAATTGGATTATACCCAAATTCAAATGGCTTTTTATTTTTCAAGAAGTTAATGTGATGAATTGCAGAAAGTTCCAAGGTGATGAGGTGAACGTAGCGTAGGATAATCCATATCTATTTGAACCATATCGATCAGTGTCGGAATCGGAGTGATGTGATAGCTGGAATACGATGCCAAAACATAGCCACTCCCCTTCTTCACAACATCAATATGCGGCTACTATAGTACCCTTAATTCAACACTTTTTGCTTCGAAACTCTTTTTACATTTTATGTTTTGGTGTTATATCAGAAATTACACTAAAGCTGCCTACCTGCCTAGGGATGAAATGGTTTAATGTCTTCCCATCCACAGGATAAGATATAAAGGGGAGCGGTTCGAATCCCCCTCTCTAGTGTAAAAAAAAAAAATTACACTAATGCTTGATTATTTATTAAATGAATCCAATGATGGAGGAAAAAAAACTTTATTGTTATCTATTTATTCATATACAAAAATTCAATTTAAAATTTTAAAAAAATTTAATTTTTTTATTTAAATGGATGGCAGTGCAATTTTTTTGAGTTTGAGCTATCAGTATTCAAAATTTTAATTAATCCCGTTCAATCATAAAAATAATAAAATTTTTTTAATAATTAATTTACTTCATATACATATATATATATATATATATATATATATATGTGTGTGTGTGATTTAATCGCAGAGCATGATAATGCAATATTTAAAGTTGAAAAAGATAAAATAAAATGATTTATTTCATTCACCTGTACTGGAGGCCAACAAGTGTCCATACGGATGCAAATCTCAGTCGTCATGTCTAGGGATTTTCGGCTTATTCCTACTTTTTCGTACCAATCACCACCTATGTTGTAGTCAAAAATAAATATAAAAGTCAGTTCGAAAAAAATAAATATAAAAGGTTTAGATTCTAATAATATTATTTTTAGAAATTTTAGTTTCAGATTAAGGTATTAATACAATAATTATCAATTTCAAAATCAAATGGTCACTTTTCATAAAAAAAATCTTAAAATAAAGAATTGTGAATCAATTTGTAAAATTTATTTTCATCTTATTCAAATGGAAATAATTATATTTGTTGTATAGTCTATCAATGACTAAGTTATATGATATCCTTATTAATAAAAAAAAAATCTTACTTTTTTACTTAAGTATATTGTAGAATCATTATAAATTGTTTCAAAATTTTATATATTTAATTACAATCCAATAAAAATTCATAAAAGAGCCAAAAAAATTATATGTAGCATATGTTTTATTAAGAGTATTCAAAACTTGATATTGAATATTTATTTCAAAACGTTGATATCTAATTATATTTTTCTAAATAATTTTAAAAATATAGAAATTTATTTTTTTAAATATCAATTATTTTAAAATTAAAATTTGGATCATTAAAAGTGAGAGCAAATTCATTTGATCATTTTAATTATCCTTAAGAATTATATATAGCATAAATCTGAATTATATGATAAACTCATATTATATAAAAATGAAATTGTATACAGATTTTATAGAGCAAAAATAATTAAAAAAAATCCTAATCGTCTCTTTTTTTTTTCTTTTTGATCTCTCTTTACTTTTTCTTAAAAACGTTTTTAATCACCGTTAATTATCTTTTAGATCAATTTACTTATTAAATTTTTCTTCATGTAATTTTTGCCCATTATAAAATGCTATTCCTTTATGGATTTCATATATCTCTCCGTTGTAAAATTTTTGTCAATATTCTACAATTAATCTCATTTAAAAATTAGAGAGTTGATTTATGGCTAATCAAAATTATTGAGTAGAACGTATGGATCGTCATATTATAAATTAAAAAGGCTATGTCAACGCGATTAAAAAATAACAATAAAAAATTTATTTTTGATACTTTTTTATTGTATTTTTATTTATATTATTTTTTATCAAAATATATTTTATATTCAATGAATGACTGATTCTTTTTTTTTCTAAAAAAATTTGCAAATATTCGATGTAAAGCTTTATTTTGCATTACCTAATAAAATAACTCGAAAAATCACATATGTAAAGATTAAAGACATCATATGTACATTCATTTTTTTTATCATGCATATTTTAAAAGCAAGTGTTGATTTATAATTAATCTTTTCGATAATGATTAGCTGTAAAGCTTTTTATTTTATTTTATTTCATTTCATTTCATTCCTCTCTATTGCACGAGTGGGTCTAATTAAATAAATCCAAGTGCCTCTTGAAAAGTGGTGGTTCAGTTTTTATTCCTAATTATAATATAACATGATTAATATAGTCATGTAAATCTCTCCACACTCAAGAACACAAAGTGGTGTCATGTCTCAAGTACCCTTAAGTGCACGATGAGTGAGTCAAAGTTGATTATATATTTATATATATGAAAGCTTTACTCTAAATCTTAGTATTAAAATAAATGGTAAGATCAAAAAGCATTATGATTAGATTAGATATGTAATTAAATCATGCTCCACCATTAAACCCCGCCATCTTCTTGTTCTCTCTGCCCACTACTCTCTTTTTGCTATATAACAAGAATATTATTTATGGGCATATATTTATATAATCTAATAGATTATATATTCATTTTTTTTTGGTGTGCTCTAAATCACTAAAGTTCTTTGAGATGTAAAGTTTCCCACATGCCCAAAGACAATTGTCTATTCACAAATCTTATATTTTTCTTTTAAAAAAAAAAAGACAAACAAAAACTAGTTGTCTTTTCTTCAAAATTTAGGTTCAAAGTAGCTGACCATCATTGCTCACTTTACATGATGACACGTACGATAATTGTATTTTAGAGGTTATATATATATATATATATATACTACATCTCATGCTCATTCTGATAACTACAAATTTTTTTTAACTATTTTAAAATTTAAATCAAGTAAATTCATAAATAATTATCAATCATATTAACTAACTATATATAGTAATTTTAATCTATACGAAACATTCTCTTGTTACATTCAATTCATCATCCAGAACTTCTCCTCATTGAATTTTCTAATTTGAACATAATTAATTCATTTTCAATTGAATTGGAAAAATTAATTTAATATAATCAATATAAAAATATATCGCTTATATATATGTTAAACACTAAATACTTAAATAATTTTTACTCAAACTCTCTCAAACACACTACAACTCTTATAACTTAAGTTTTAATATTTGAATTGTTTGCTTGATGATTACAATGTAGGGAAGATGGGGTCTTTATACTAACCTCAAACTAATACAAACCACAAAATATATTTATAAATAAATTAATACAAAATATTTAAAATCACACACATTAAATCTAACACCTAACACCAATTATCATACCTCTCTTTTAATTTTAGCCACAACTTTTCTTCTTTTAATTAAAACCACATATATGAAACAAGTTTAATTATTCAACAATATATATATGCACACATGCATATGGAATCCAATTTAATTATTTTGGAATAAGAAAGAATTATATTCTATTTAAAAAATATTTAATTATTATCAACGATTTGCAAGCAAAAGATACATATTATCGTGTGACTGGATTCAAAAATGAAATACATGGCATATATTTATCAATTAAGAACTCATTCATTAACCAAGTATTTGCAATCAACTGCAATTTTGGTCAATGATGGAGAAAGCAAATTCATTTGCCATATTTTCAAGAGAAGCTGATGGATTTCTATAATGAAACTTTGGTCAAATAACGTAAGTGAACATATTCATTTTCCAAATAATATCTAGATTTTTAGTTTTTATTTTGGAATTTCATAGCGATTTTGATGGGTTGATAATAATACGTTTGATATATTATAAGAAAATTTTACTATAATTATTTTTTAAATTAATATAGAGGTCATACAATCTAAATATTAGTGGACCGTATAATATGAGACAGTCTTTTTTTTAAATGAAATGGAAATTAATTTTACAAATAAACCAATTACAGTAAAATTTAAACTCAACACTTCATAAATATAATTAATATAATTTAGTTGATAAGAAAATATTTTAATTTTTATAAATAAGATTTTTACTTATATGAAAACAAAATTTTATTTTTGAATTTATCAAAATTAATGTGAGATAATGAGCTTTTCAAATGGTGATTCTCTAACAAAAGACTGAATGAAACAGTGAAACGTGGCCTTTGAGGTTTGGTTTTGATGGACAGGAGAATTTTAATGTTTACCTCAGCTTTTCCGAGTCCTTTCCCATTAATTTTTGTTTTTGTTTTTTGGGATTGTGTACTTTAGAATGAATGTGTATGAATTGTTTAGCAGAAATGCATATTCTTTGTTCAAGGTGCAGCAGCCTTATACGTTAAACTTTCTCCAGTAGCTTTTCTTTTTTATGCATGTAAGTGTCTGTACAGGGACGACAGAGCAAGAAATTTATTTTAAAAGATCAAAATTAATATAAATTTTAAGAAAAATTATAAATAATTAAAATGGAATATCAGTGTTAGTACAAATAATCATTTTATATGCATTCGATCACTAAAAAAGAGTCGGATCAGATCCGCTCCATTGCATCTGTATGATGTTTCATATTGAAAAAAAAAATTTATGTTTCTTCCATGAAGATATATTCTGTTTACTTTCTTATTTTTAATTTATATATTTTTGGAGAAATTTTGTGTGTCAGCAATAGAGTTATTTTTGGTAAATTTATCTGTATTAAAATTTATAACTCTTTATTTAATTGAATAAAATTTTATCAAATTTGTTAAAGAAAAAACTCGAGTTTATATGTATTCATCTATGCCATGGAAGTACCTCCAAATCCCATTATCATGGCAAAATCTTAAGCAATAAATTTACCTTACTTTGGAGACTAATTAAACCTAACTTTGCCAGGACATTTGGTATAGAACAAAGTCAGATGATCTTAAAAATTTGATTACAATTAATGTGCCTATTACAACAACCAAATGTGGAAAAAAACAAGAACTCCATTATCAGAAATAGTAGTACCGTAAACTTTTTGATGCTTCCCCACTTCCCTTAATGCCTTATTTCTTAACTATTAATCCTTCATAAGTGTTTATAGACAAGACAATTTAAGCAATTCAAAAATATCAGTGGATCTCCAAAAGAATCCTGATGAGAATCTGAAAGTGTTTTTTTTTTTAATATGAAAATTATATGACTTAAACTTTGATGAACTGCATAATAAAGAGTAGTGCACCCCTTTAAATTGATGACGGCATGAATCGAATCATACACTTTAGGATATTCTTAGAGAGGAGTTACTACTTAACTACTCCTTCATTAGCTAAAACTTTTTTTTTTCACACATGTTTGGTGCAAAAATTTTGTGCAAGCACTGTAGGGAATGCAAATCTTTGTTTAAAGGCTTAAAAATCTAGTTTGACTGCTTATGAAAATCCTACCAGTATCTGCACCAACCCATTGTACTCAATCTTCAGGATTTTGTTTTGAAAGAGTCTAGATTTATCTTTATTTAGGATTTGTAACTTTAGATTTCAGGTCGGCACATGTTATTAATTTGTATTCAAACATAAGCATGACTCACATATATATATATATACTAGTAAACAATTATGTGTTTCACATGTAAATAAAAAAATTTATTTAACTCGTGATATATATAGTAAATAAACAATTAAATATATTATTATTATTATTATTATTATTATTAAATAAAAGTTTAAAAATAATAACACTGTTATTTATTTATATAACAATTTGATATTAAATTAATATAGTTATAATTCATTACAATTTTTATAAATATTTTATTTAAATAATTATATGATATTATTTCAATATTTCTTATAATTATTTTTTCTCAACTTTAAAACTGATTTTATATAAAAAAAAAATTATAATCATAATTAATAATAAGATAATAACTATTATTAGTTAATTGTTAATACAAATTTAAAAATAATAAAAATTATATTTTCTTTATATAATAATTCAAATATTACAACCCTATTGAACTTTATAATTTATTATAATTTTAGTAAATTTTTTTTATTCAAATTTTAGTAACCTTATTTCTTCAATATTTTTTATAATAATACTTTTATTTACACAAAAAAATTAATTTGATGCCATTTTTAAAGTTCAACTAATAATTAAATTATAAACATTAATTAATATAATATTAACTTTTTTGTTTAATTTTATAAGAATGTCTAAAAATAATAATTATACTACTTTTCTTATAAAAAATATCTACTTTTAATTTTTGATATGCTCTATTTTTTATTTATTAATTTTTAGTTTATAAAAATATTTACTTTTAAAAAAATTATATAATTTTCCTATTTTCATAAAATTTATTAATTTTGATTTTAATTATTTTTTAATATAATAAGCCTTATAAAATTATGTTATCTAATTTGATTTATATTATTTGTACACTCTATTTTTTATTTATTAATTTTTAATTTATAAAAATATCTACTTTTAAGAAAAATTATATTATTTTCTTATTTTCATACAATTTATTAATTCTTTACTTATTAAATTTAATATAATAAAACTTATAAAATTATGTTATCGAATTTTGTTTATATTTGATCAAATATAAGTAGACCTAATTAAAATAGAAAAATATATATTTTTAACAAAACTATCACTACAATTTTAATTAATTTAATTTTGTTAGAGATAAAATAGAAATTAACATAATTAAAATATGAAACATACTTTCAATTAAATTAGAATTATATGTTAATTAATTTTATTTTTATTAGAGATAAAATAAAAGTTAACCTAACTAGAAAAGAAAATATACTTTCAATTAAATTAGAATTACATTTTAATTAATTTTATTTTATTTTATTAAATATAAAATAGAAGTTAACCTAATTAAAATAGGAAACATACTTTCAATTATATTATAATTATATTTTAATTAAATTAATTTTTATTTGAGATAAAATAGAATTTAACCTAATTGGAATAGAAAATATACTTTCAATTAAATTAGAATTTTTGTGATAGATAAAATAGAAGTTAACCTAATTAAAATAGGAAACATACTTTCAATTAAATTAAAATTACATTTCAATTAATATAATTTTTATTAAAAATAAAATAGAAGTTAACCTAATTAGAATAAGAAATATACTTTCGATTAAATTAGAATTACATTTTAATTAATTTTTATTTATAAATGATTAAATTATCTAATTATGTATAATAATAAGTGAATACTTTTTTGTAATTTTATCTGTCCTTCATCTCTTCGTACATTTATATATATTATAGATATATATATATCCAGAATCTATTAAATTCTAATTAATTTGATATGATTGGAATAAGGTTATAAAATAAAATAAAATCTTTTAACAACTAATTCAATACAACTACACATATCATGACTTAAAGTCAAAATGTTGCTTAAATAAAAAAAAAAATTGTCAGCTTATTTCAACTGTTATAAGTAAATAATTTTTTTGCTTTAACGGAAATTGGTGACAATTTAATCTATATATAGCATAGGTAACCGCCACTTGTTCATTTGTGTTTGAATTTCAATCAAAGAAATACCAAAATGCATAAAAGATTGCACATTTTTTATACAAACTTGACTATAGGAAACTACCATACCAATGGCTTGTCCGCAAAATAATACTAAATAAAGTGCATATTGTTGAAGAGGCAAGTTGTTCAATATGGAGACCATAAATTCCATTCCATACACCTACACCTACATCATATATATAAATAAAAAATGGAATATCATAACATTTTCTTGGTGACATTTTCTGTTTTGGCATGAGCTTGGGTTCCTTTTGTTTGTTGACTTGGTGACACGAGACAGTAAGAGATTGTTCACACATGAAGTATCCTTACTTAACAATGCTTCCAAGCAAGACACCAAAAAGATTTAGTTGTAAAGTATTTTTTAAGAAGCCAAATGACTCCCTTTCTATTATATAGTGATCATGACAGTCCAAACCCACTTGCAATTAGATAGTATTTATCACAAAAAAGTAGTTAAATGGTAATTCATTTCTATGGGTATTCTAAGATGTACTGTTCAATTTATGCAGTTGTCGATTTACAAGGAGAGAGTTGTCTCCTGTTGTACAGTCTATCAATATTAAGGTTATATGACTTCCTAATTTAAAAAAAAATAAAGATATTAGATAGTTGTTAGAATTTTATTGGGTCAACTCATGAAATGTCAACCTTTTGTGTTCTATGTAACCAATGGATTTTTGACTCATGAATATCTTTTTATGGCTTAACTTGTAAGTTTAATGAAGACACCGTGAGTGGATAGTGAATTACATAAGAGGAAATAATGATTCTTTTATTACTCATCATCAAAATAATAAATTTTATTTATATTGGTAAAAGATGATGTGAGAATTCCAATTTAATATTTTCATAATTCTCACAAATAACAACACCAACTAAAAATAGCTTTGGCTAACCAATTTTAATTTTGAAGCAGGAGCAAGTTGAATCCTTTCAATATTGACATTTGAAATATTTTTTTTGTCCCAGCCTTTTCTCTTCTGTTTTGCAATGTGCTTTTCTTGATAAGGACCTCACTTGTCTTCTTAATTAATTTAAATCATTTTAGGGGAAGAAAAAGATGAAAGAATGCTTATATTTTAATTGTTTTTGGTGGGTTTTGTTGCATTAAATCAGGTCTTGCATGCCAAGTTTTCTTTTGGTTCCAGTTCTATATATATTCATAGAGTTAAAATAAAATTGTTCTTGGGTAAGTAATACTAAAACATTCAATTAAATTTGACAAAATAAACTATCTAATATCAACTTAGGTGAAAAAAAAGTTTACATAACTATTTTTCTTTTTAATATATTAAGCTTTTATTCAAGCAACCAAAAAGAAAATCCATAGCCAAGGTGAAGGTATATATATAAGTGCCTTCATAAGTTACCTAAAAGCATTTTTAGCAAGAAAACCATATGATAGAGTAACAAATTTACGAAATATATGTGGGCAATATTGAGTTCAATCGCTCTCTCTCTCTCTCTCTCTCTCTCTCTCTCTTTCAGGTTAATGGGGTGGGATTAGATAGGCTGTCACCGTCATTATCAATATCTAATCAAAATAAAAAAAAAATTCAAAGTTTGGTTAAAAGTAAAGGACCCAATATTTGGTAGAGTCCAGACTAGCCTTCTATTATAATTATTTGTAAGTTTTCAATCAAATATAATATGAAATTCTCTACTTGTCATCAACCTTTAACCATGTTGATGTAACATTTTGTCACAGATCAGTTGCTACCAAACATTCAAATTAATTTCAAAATTACGATATATTGGCTCCTCAAAACATCATTGATTTAGCTACTTCATATTATTTAATGTCTTTCAATGATTACAATTATAAAATAATTTCATTTCTTCATAATTTTTAATGACAGATCTGTGGTTGGTATTGTGATTTTTTTTTTTTTAAAACAGCATAGCAGCATACTGATGGAATCTATTAAATAATCTTTAAAGCCATGTTTTCTAACATATGAATGCACCCTCATAAGGACCCAAATGTTTGAATTTTTTTTAAAGGACCTAGTAGAACTACAATTAATGAAGTGTGTGACCATGCACAATATACTTGATGTGCTATAAATAAAAGCTATGGCCTGGTTAATATAGTCAGATTTCAATAAATTTCTCTTCTTGTTGCACATAGGAACACAATTCAAACCCTCCAAACTGTTGGTATAACAAAAGGAAAAAAAAAATATGAGCAAAAACTTTAATCCCCATAAGCAAAATAAGTAAGTTTTATAAGTATAGAAGCTTTGCCAATGGTACTTTTCAAGTCTCCTTCAGATTTCCAGCAAGAAAATTAAATGGTCATTAAGGGCAAGGACGTGTGTTCTACATTCACCAATTTTAAGACATTTTAAACAATTTTGATTAGTGAACCAATGTGGTCCTTAGATTAAACTGCATATGGTTGTTCAGGCAATTATTTTATGCTCTTACGCCTTGCAGCAATCTTGACCAGTTAATATGCATGCATTTGACTTGAAACACAGAAAATTTAGACCATATGATGATAACAAGACTTTTTTTTTTCTTGTCATTTGGAAATTTTTAAAAGGTAAAAACTTTATCTGAATTTCACCCTATATATTAACCTATTACATTATAAAACCCACATTCAAAAGTTTGAAGAGTCTAAGTTTTTACGATGTTGAAATGTTAAATTTTTATATATTACGAGACAGACACTTTAATTAGATACTTTGATTATTAGAGTTTAAACTCGTGATACTTAAGGCAATGATACTGTGATAGTAGGGTAGATGTGGTCATTTTCATCCAATCATCCAGGTTTCAAAAACGTAAGGAGACCAATCACTGATTTCTTACACTACACTATCTTGGAAAAGTCTTGAGGTACTTCAGCGGTGATCTAGCTCAGAGCTTCTCTGAGACAATTAACTCAGGCAATTCACAATATGTACAATAATGGTCCCCAGGTAGTACTGCATCATTCATGGGTTGGTTAGTTGCCATATTTATTGCTTTGGTGACAACCATTTATGATCCACAAAAGGAGAGTTACTCTTTTAGGTGCACTGAGTTAATTACTCATATTCTCTGCTCCTCTTTTATTCTTGACTAGAGAAGAAGGCAAACCAAAAAAAAAAAAAAAAAAAAGAAATGAATGTGTTGCTATATATAAAGTTATCAACAACAATCAATGAATGTAGAAATGCTTGAATTTTAATGCTTTTGAACTAAAGCCTATGGTTAAATTAGCTGGGCCAAGCTACATCCGTCTTTCATAAATATCTTCAGGTTGGGCCACCCATAGCTTCTAGTATTTATACATGTTGGAAAGTAGAACTCGATTTCTTATCTAAAAACAGTTAAACATTATGGATACATCCAATAGTCATTTACCAATGTTCCGAAAAAAATGTGTTCTGAAACTGTCAAATAGTCGGATACCGGTATCAAAAAAATAAAAAAATAAAAAATAACCCTTATAATTGTTGAAATCAATTGGTGAGAACTGTTCTTACTTGAGTAATGTTAAAACTTCGACGTAGTATATGCAGTGTATTAAATTAGTTGTTGTGTTCCAAAAAAATATGCTTGATAGTATGGAGCCATAAAATAGTCGGTATACAATATCTCAAACAAAAGCACTACAACATTTGAAATCAGTTGGTAAGAACTGTTTTCGTTTAAGTGATGTCTAAGGTTTGAGTCGTAATATATACATTCGTATTAAATTAGTTATTGAGATATTTTTGTCATTCTTGTGGTCCTATTTGAATCGAATTTGATGGATTAGAGTCTACTAAAAAACTACAAAATATTAAGATTTAGAGCAAATTACATTTACCTCCCTGTAGCTAGGCCTAATTTACATTTTGAATCCCCCTATTTCAAAATCCAATATTAACCTCCTTATATTTTAATTTTGTTACTAGAGAAGGAGTTTCGTTAGGGTTTAAGACAAAATAACGGTAGATTGCAAAGAATAATTTTAAAATGCCAGCACTGCCCTCAAGTGAAACGATGTCATTTTAAGACTTGTTAAAAGAAGGGCACGATATTTTTTCATCTTCATTCTTCAATTTTTTTTCTTTTTAGTTTCGTTTTCCTCCCTTGCTTCCAAGTTCGAACACCAAAAAATGCAACTCCCACCGAAGATTGCAGCCAAGTAAAAACTAATTGAGAAGACAACAAAGTAGAAGATTAACAAAAAACTAAGTATATATTTGTTGTTTATGTTGTAATTTATGTTATAAGAGTTTTTAGGGTTTGAATTGGGATTTATGTTGTTAAGAGTTTTTAGGTTTCTGAAAAATTGGAGCAAATGCATTGGCTATATATGTTAATAGTATCATATTACAAGATTCCTTTGTAGTAAGAGTGATTTGGTACTAATTATTCAATGAAATATTGATTATTCTCTGTATTGTTTTTACAGTTAGAAGAATGTCAGCAACTAACAATTCTGGTGACTTATACGATGGTCCAAGATATATGAATATTAAATGTGGCTGTGGCAAAAGAGCAGTAGTTAGGATTTGTGAGAACACCAAAAATAAGAATAAGTTATACTACTCTTGTAAAGATGGTGTGTATGGATGGCTAAGGTGGTGTGTGCCAACAAATAGTGGAGGAAACAGACAATATAGAGAAGAATCAGAAAGAGAAATTACAGTGCGTAGCAGAGGTAATGCAACCAATATCAGTGAGTTGAAGGAAGAGATACGAAGTTTGAAAGAGGAGAACAAGTTACTTTATGGGAAGATAATGCAAGTGGACAGTGTTGTGAGCTATATGAAGTTCATGATAGGTTCTTCTATTGTATTCAATTGTTTAATTATGTTTGTTGTGTTTATTGTAGTAGGTATTAAAGGTTGAAGTGTAATATTTAGTATTGGAATAGCTAGAAATGGTTTGAAACAGTTGTTAAAAGTGCAAAGCATTGGAATGATTTCAATGAATATGTTGTTTATTAATTTGCAATTACGTTTGTTATGTTGTAATATATGTTGCACAACTATTACATTTAGTATGTTCATCACAACATTATGACTAGTTACTACAAGGCGGACAATACACTTTCACACTTTCTTACAACTAAAAATACATTCACACTTTCATTACACATTTTGCACACTAATATGCTTACTAGTCCATTTAACCTATATTAAAAACACAATAATAAGCAGCAAATGAATCCATAAAATTTATTTCATATGAACTAAAGTTAAGTACATAATAATATAGCAAAAGAATGCATTGTTTGCTTGTGCAAAGTAGCATCAATGCATCAGCCATCATGTGTATGCCTAAATCAACATTTACATTCACTTTGTAAGCCTATACCCCCTGTGCCCCCATCCATTTACAACCAGTCACAAAAAAAAGTGTATGGAGCATTTACAAATAAAGTAGCAGTCAAGACAAAAAGAGACCTGCTAATTTACCATATCACATTAGTTAAGTCAATTATATGTTGCTATCACATAAGTATTAATTTCCAAAAAATAGTCCATTAATGCACCCAACTCATTGGGTGTTATGTCCACTAAGTATACCACCCCTTGAACCTCCTCGACCCCTTCGGCCTCTAACTGAAACTCCACGGCCTCTACGTCGACCCCTACGGCCTCTAGTCGACCTCTAGTCGACCCCTGCGGCCTCTAGTCGACCCCTGCGGCCTCTATTTGCTATCACTTGACCTCTTGCTGGCTACAAAACTAAATCAATAAAACAGATTTAGCAAAAATATTTTAGTTATATATCAACATCAAATACATATCAGAATCAAATATAACCATCTTATTTGATGTTGCATTGATATCTGTCACACTAACGTGCAGCTGATCTATAAGACTTGATGCAATAGTAAATTCCTGAAAAAAAAAAAATAAATAATCTAATATAAGAAAATTGTTTATAATCCATTAAATCCATTATGAAAACCATATAAAGCATATACCACTGTTGGAGGACCTCTATTACAAGTCCTCTTGTTATGACCAAATTCTTTGCATATTTTGCACCTAAGTGAAGAGGACCTTCGAATCACCCCACGAACAGGTGTCTCAACATCCTGCTTTTTCCTTGCAACTCTAGGCCTGCCAGGTTATCGCTTTACAGTAGGAGGGAGCAACTTTTGATTTTTTAGAATGTTATCATCCTCCAACTCGTTTTGAGGAGAGGAATGTAGAGCTGGCTCATATCATTCAAGGCACTTCATAACTGAAAAATACTTATGATAATATTCTTCAACATTATCCCTTTTGTATCCAATACAACACATCGCATGCTTGCATGGTATTCTAGATTTGTCCCACCACATACATTGTATTTTTTTCACCCAACTTCACAATAAATTTGCATTTTCCCTCAACAACCTCAAATTCGTCATTCCGGCCAGGAAATAACTTACATCTTCTACTATCTCTAATCAAATTATTAATTATTGTCCTCACCTTTGGTGTAATACCTCCCTAAGTTGTTGCTTTTATTCTATGCATTCTAACCATACATTTTGTCTGATTGAGTCGATCATCTTACATATTGGCATCCCTCTTATTTTGTCCAACCAGCTATTGAAGGACTCCATCATGTTGTTCATGACATGCTCACTTTTGGCTTCAGCATTGAAGAGGTGCCTTGACCACTGGCTGATAGGGACTGCAGCTAACCAGTCATGTCTTCCACTTGTCCTATGAATAACATTTAGGAATATGGTTTTAACAGCATTGATCAATCCCTGAAAAAAAAATTATAATTCTGTCAATTGTAAATAAATTAAAATTGTACAAAAAAATTTATTTTTAGTACACAACCTTCTACCTATTGGACATAAACGCGAGTGTATGCTCGTTGACCCCATCTTCAATGCTTTGCTTGAGTAATTCCATGAAGAACAACCATGTTGCTTTACACTCATTCTCCACTCCTATAAATGCAAGTGGAAACTTGCCTCTATTGCCATCAACAGAGACAGCAGCAATAATACCCCACCATATGGCCCCTTTAAATGACAACCATCCACTCCAATGAAGGGTCTACAACCTTTTATAAAACCCTCCTTCAAAGCATGAATGCACATAAACAGTCTCTTGAATACTGGATTCAACTCCAAATTCTGCCTCTCTTCATATTCAAACTTGTACATAGTCCTAGGGTTATAATCCATCATTAACTTCACATACTTTGGGAGTTTTGAATAACTCTCTCCATGTGACCTTTCAGCTATTTCTTTTACTCGACACCTAGCTCTATAAATTTTCCATATTGGTGGTTTTATATCCCATTTGTTTTTCAATTCTTACTTCATCAATTCGTAAATCATCCTTGGATCAACCATCAAGTTATCATTTAGCTTATCAGCAATCCATTTCTCTATGATAAGTGGATTACTGTTATCACCGCCCATTCATCATTTAAGCAGGGGAAGATGGCCATATGGCCATCTTCCGCCTTTTTTTTTTCTCAATTAACTTTGCTTTAATTTTTTTTTAACAGATTTCCGATCGGAAATTGAACCGACCTTTTTTTTTTTTTCAAAAATTTATTTATTTATTTATTTTATTTATTTATCATTTATTATTAGATTTTGATTAGGTTATTTTGATAATTATTTTTATTTTATTAGATAAATATGTAGATAAAATTTATTTACTTTTTTTAGATAAATAATAAAATAATTTATTTAATTTTTATCCTGTAACCAATTTAGGGTTACAGGATGGTGTCTTTATAAATACGTGATTTTCTTTCA
>CATIWM010014891.1:0-11514 GCA_949671775.1 Mallotus repandus | reverse complement strand
TTTGATGGTTGGAATTTATTTTATATTTATTGCATTATCTTAGTATTCTTATTTATTAGAATAATTTTGGTGAACTATTACATTAACAGTTAGTACATATAATAATTTATGAAGATGTGTTATTATTTTAGGTTGTTTCGATTTTTTTTTTCAAATATGTTATTGTTGACACATGATTTTCAACAATCCTCCAAAAATAGTCCAATGATGAAAGTCTTCTATCAACTAGATAGAGGATAACCTTGAAAAAAAGCTATGCATAACGTTCTTCTAGAGTCATAACCCATAAAATCCTAAACTTAACATCTGAATCATATCTTATGTAGCGTGCTTTAGTATTTTGACTATAAATCATATTAAAAAACTTGGATTGAGGCAATTCAAAAGGCTTTAGAAAGATAAGGTAAAGAGATACAACTTTGCTAAAAAAGTTAGAGTTAATTCAGTCATCCCAAGTTGTGTATAAAACTAGATAGACTAAACATACATAGTAAATGGACTGTATCTCACTCAATATAGATCCAAATGTAGCAATTCAAGATGTTGCTTAAAGCTAACATCAAGGGATACAACTATTAGTTTTTATCTTAAGTCAATTTTGGCTTTTATCTTGGTCAAAGGTGCATTACAAGCTGCTACATGTGTAAATTCAAATTGGAGTAGAATTATATTTGCTTATTTAAGTAGGATCATATGTTCTTATTTGAGATGGATTTTGTTTTCTTATTTAGTTAGGATATTAATTAGGTTTAATTTAGGGTTTCTTTAAACCTATATGAATGCCTTATTTTATGTAACCTAAGGGTGTGTAACCATGGATGATTAATAAAATTTAGAGAGGATTCTCTTTGGTTACTTGGTTAACCATGTATGTTTACTAAACTATATGATTATGATGAAAAACCTTTTGTCTTATTAATTAAACCTTCCATATCTAATTATGGCGACTTCCTAATAGTTAGAGTTCCTTTTTGTTCGATAATTAAGGGTTTTAGTTTCATCTATTATTGTTTCTTAGATGATCTAAGGTGTGGGCATCAATATATTATTGTAGGTTTTATTTGTTAGATAAATCCAGTTTGCATCAACTTGACTTACCCGAAAAGATCTTATGTGCTAGAAAATAAGTTTCTAGTAGAAGTCATATTTTTATCGAGAATTGAATTAAAGATGAAGTCATATGATTGAGGCAATTTGAGTTTAACTTAACCATGACTCTAACTGATATCGAGATCTTGTAATAAAGGACACTTAATGCATAATAATTATGTTATATGGTTCTTGTAAATCTATGAAAAACATTAATTTCCAATTACATAGTCGCGATATTTATGCTAGGAGTCACTCATGACTTATGGAAACTAAATGTGATTAATTGGGATCTTCAAATTTTGCTTGGAAAGAGTTTCCTATCTATTAAAAGTTAGTTATTTTCCATTACCAATTGGATGTGAATCTAACAAGTCACACATATAAGAGTTTCACCAATAATGATAATTATTAATTTAAATAATAATTAAAGTGTTTCATTAATTAATTAAATTAATAGAGTTAAATTTCTATATATGCAGAGATCTAGCATATCTCAAAATCTAATTCAAAGGTTAGGACTATTTATTATACGTTTAAATATTAATTTTGACTTAATTTAATATGTGACATTAAGTTCAAGAACCAAATTGATATTTGCCATTAATACTAATATTCATATCGCCCATGAGATGGACCATATCTATGTAATGGATGAGAAATGGGCTTGGCCATTTAAATGTAATTGTAGAGATATACTTTATTTAAGAGTTAAATAAAGCTTACATGTTTATTTAAAAGTCATTGTAGAGATGAGGCTATTTAAGAGTTAAATAAGCCCACATCTTCTTTTAATTAATTTGGTTTACTTGGCCTTATTTAAGAGTTAAGTAAGCCTAAACAAATAAAGCCCACTAACTAAAAGGTGTACCACCTAGGCAATAACTTTACATGCAACATGATGGCCACCTAAGGAAGAGCATATGATGCTCAAGCTTGCATGATAACCACCCAACCAAAACTCATGCATGCTTAAGCTTGTGTGGTGGCCACCTAGGGACATGCTTTCCATGCAATGTTAATTGCATGAGTGTTACTTAAGCAATGTGTCATAAGCATGCACCTTGAGTTAGTGGGGAATCTCTACATACATGAGGTTATTTACTTACACACAAACCAAGTAAATTAACTCTATTACATTTGATATCTTTTGCATACATCAAGTTGGTGGAAACATACACTACACATAAAAAAAGAAGAAAAAGAGAGAGTTCTCAATTGTTGAGTCTTCTTCTTCTCAAATCTTCTGAGTGTATAAAGTGTGTGAGAGAAACACAAGTGTTATATTGATAGATTCGACCTTGGCTATTTACTTTATGATTGAGTTGTGCAAGGGTTATGCAGGTTCATGAGTCCATTCATCCATCATTAAATGTGCATTCAAGTTCTACATCATCTGAGCTTTTATATGTGTAATTCATACATATATTTTAGCTGAATTTTAATTAATTTGAATAAATAAATAATTATATTTGGATAGAATTTAAGTTTATTTAGGAATATTTTTTAGTAAAGAGTTTTAATTAGGTTTTTAATTATTTTTGGCTTAATTTTAGTTTAATTAGGAGTTTTTATTAGGTATTAATTAATATTCCTCTTTTAAAGGAAATTTGGAAAAGAATTACCGAAATATAAGGATTTCAAGCGATATGGTCGTGGCATGGGCATGCTTGTGCCCGTGCTATGCACTGGAAAGAAGATCTTAGGAACACAACCTAAGACACGACCGTGTTGCAGGCTGTGTCTACATTTAGAGCTCGAAGAACTTATAACACGGGGGACAACACGGTCATGTCATAGATCATGTGTGTTTGTGCTTGATTTAAAAACATTATAAAGACTTAACACGACTATAGCATGGCTGTGTTGGAGGCTATGTGAAGCTCTAGAAGACTAACTCGAATTGAAGCACGACTATATGGCAGGCTATACCGAAACACATTTATTCAATATAGGTAGAGACACGACCGTGTTCCAGGTTGTGTCGAACAAAAAGAGATTTCCTCAATAAAAAGGAATAGGAATTCAAGAGTAAAAAGGTCTTTTATCAAGTCTTTCTTATCAAAGGGAGATATTTTGAGGAGTTTTATTGTTATTCATTCATTAGTGCTTTGAAGCAAAAAACAAGAGCAAATTCAAGGATTGAAGAAGGATTATGCAAGATTCAAGAGTTTTATCCATTATTTTATTCTTTATCTTTATTCTTTTAATTATGTTTGTGATTTTTGCCATACTAATTATGAGTGGCTAAACGCTTTTTAGGGTTTAGGTTAGAAGTAGTTATTTTAAATGTGATTGAACACAATCTTTTCTTAATTTGATTTTCAGTTAATTCTATGAGTTATGTTTAATTTATTACTTTCATTCTTAGCCAGCTTAGTTGTATGTTTATGGGAAGGTTAACCAACAAGAGTTAGGGGAATGTACTAGCTTAAGACTCATAGAACTTAGACCATTCGATAGCGAGAGCAGGCGAGCTGTTTGGGGATTAAATAATTGTTAAAGAACTTAATAAGTTTTGATTAACTTCTTAATCATGAGAGTAGGTTAAACTTTAATCTTAACATGCTTAATTGAGCTCAAGAGAGTCATTAAATATTTTAGAATAATTACCCTTAAATGTGATCATCGTGTTTAATAATTAAGTGTTCATGATCTGACTAGAATATTGAAACTAAACCTGAGCTCTATGTTTCAATTATTTGATTTTCTCTTAGTTTAATTTGTTTAGATTAATATTTTAATTCCCTAAATTACTTTATTCAATTTGCTAGCTAAAATATTAGGTAGACATATTAGTATTCAATATTCAATCCTCAAGTGAATGATAACTCTTTATATTGCAATTCATGATCCGTGTACTTGTGAGTTTTTAACATAACAAGCTTTCAAGTAGTTCTAACAAGTGATTGAGACACCAAAAAAAGGCACTTACGAGTACAGTTCCACTAAGGCTTTGAGTCATCCAGTGTACCTTATATGTTTCAAGCTAGAGGCTTCACATTTAGAGAGCTTGGAACTAGTAAATTTGCACTTGCCATAACCAAAAGCTTGTCGAGTGTGCTACCAACATTATAAGTTTGTATAGTGATGTTGTTGATGCCATTGGGTCTGACTTGACACTGTTTGGATTGCGATCCCTTTTTTCTTATTACGAGAAAATAAAAGAAATGTGCGGGGAATACTGGAAGAACTTAGGGATGTTATAAATGCACTTACAACCCTCCACCTAGCCAGGAGAAACAAAAAGTCGCCACTTGGTATCACCCAAAAAATTGTCCAGTTAAGGACTAGACAAACTTAGATCCCTCGCTTGGAACCAAAATTTGCCCACTGGATAGAGTATTAGGTTTAGATATTGATGTCAATAAGAGTATACTCATTTATTTAGAGGCATCCCCATATTACCCGGATGCTGAGCATGACTGACCTTACTAGTTAACACAATGCTTTTAAGAAATATGTACTATTCTGGATCAATTATTACACAAAAAGTACAAACACAATGTATACATACAAGCATTCCATAAGAGTAATATATAACATATGATGATGCATGGGCATGGCATAATGCATGGACATAAGAATCATGGTAAAAACCATATAAACATGACATTTACAAAATAGCACAATGATGCATGAATCATGGTATATTATTTCTACATGACATGGTAATCAAAATAACATACAATTATAGCACAACATGGCAAAATTATCTATATAAGATATAAAGTTGGACAAGCAATTCAATGTTCATCAACAGTGAATTGCTGTCAATTTCATTATAATTACGAGTGTGCCACCACTTCCCTAAACACAATAGCATCCGAATTTTGCTTTATTTACATCTTTGCCATTGTATCTTCTCTTTACACCCAAATTTCACCCATATTTCAATTTTGCCACCGGAAGTGGGAGACTGTCCATAATACCCATTATAGAAAACGATGCTGTTTTAATTGAATGCTTTTATGCCCTTAAACTTCACAAACACAGTGCCTTTTATACCCTTAAACTTTATTGTTTCAATTTTATTTTTCTCATTTTTCATTTTTTATGTGTTTGGCCTAATTGTGGTTTTTTTAGCTAAAAATCTATTTTATGCACTTCAAATCTAACTAAAGTGAGTTTTTTTTTGTTTTTCTTTTATTGGGTTAGTTTAATTATGCGTAAATTCTTTTCTGCATGAGTTTAAAGTTCAATTCTTTATTATGGGTTTTTTTAATTAATTTAGAATTTTAAATTAAGGAGTAATAATTTAGCAGTAGACATACCTTGATTAAACAAAAAAAATATTATTTTTTTTTAATAATGTTGCTCACTTATATAATTTTAATATTTTCTTTGTAGATATGATAGTCCAAGCAAATGATGTCTTATTTATGCCCTTGAATAAAAAAATTGTTTCTACTTTAACTATTTTGAAAAAAATGATGTTTTTATCATGTTTGTTATATTTTATATTTAATCTACTTATATTTAATGACTTTTTTAAATGTCATATTATAAATGAATTTAAATTTTTATTTACTTATTTATTTTTTCACCATCTTGCAGCGTAGCGCAATATATGTGTCATGAGAGTTTTCAATCATGCAATCCTAATTACATCATGTCAAAAGGAAAATAAATTAAGCAAAATGTAAGTAATAAATGAAATAAAAATAATAAAGGTTTAGAAAGCCAAATACTCGAGTAGATTCATCCTCTTTTATCTTATCTTTATTTATTGAGATTCGAGGTCAATTATTGAAAAAAAATAAAATATTTAAAAGGTAGGAGAAAGATAAATAAAGATAAAAATTGCTTCAAAATAAGAAAAGATGAAAAAGTGCTTAAAAATTATATAAAAGTGAAATGAAATCAAAGTATTTGAAATGACGGATTAAAAGGTGAAACAAAACAAGAATATTTGAAATAATATGTAATCTGGTAAAATAGAAGCAAAAAGTAATAAAATAAAAAGAAACAGTTTTGCAAAATTGATGATGATATTTGTTTAAATATGTAAAAACCTTTAATTTATGATATAAATTACCTATCAAATTAGAATTCAAAATCTTAGTTTTGTACCTTGGAAAGATTGAATCCATATCACCAATTATTACTCTTTTCATAATCCCAACAATCATCATAAAAAAAGAAAATATTTGAATAATAAAAAATAATTGATTTTAAAATTTTGGTTGAATCAAATATCAAATGTTGCAAATAAGCACATAAAATACATAAGATAATATGCATAAAAGAAATTAAATAAAAGTAATTTTAAATAAAATAAACTTATTAAGTAATTGAAATTACAGTTCGGTTAAAGTTGGGAAAAAGAGATAAAAACATACTTAGTTTTTTTTTAGAATTTTAATAACCTAAAACACATACAACACAGTGATACCATACACTATATTTAGTTATAAATCTCTCAAAATGAAGAATTATAATATAAAATAAAAGTAATATATAATGAGAAAATTATATTAGAAGTTACAAAACAAAAATAAAATTTATATAGTATCATATAAAAATGAAAAATTAGAATAAAAAGAGATTTGAAGTAAAGAAAATGATTTATAAATATTAATCACTAAAAGATTGATTTTAATTAAGAGATGAAGAAAGAAAATTTGAATCCAAACAACTGATCAAATATTATTCAATATTTTTAAATATTTTTAATCAAATCAAAAGTTTTATATATAAATTAGATAAGAAAAATATTAAAACTATATAGTTATTTAAAATTGAATATAATTTTAGCCGGGCTGACACCAATAAAACAAATTCAAAACTGAAAATCCAATTAGTTAAAACTAAAATTATGAGGAACTAATTAGATAGAATTTAAAAATATAAGAATTTAATTATATATTTTATAATTTGGATATTTGACCCAATTAGAAAAATAAAATTTTAAATATTTAATATATACAAATAAATCTACACGGACATAATAGTTAAAACAGGGTCAAAAGTAGTTTTTTCATATTAAAAAAAAACTTATTTCCTCGTTGGAAAAAAAAAATTAGAATGAAAATGAGCAGGTAAGTGCACATTCTTGGTTGTTATATCTATTCTGGAATACAATTACCAGTACCCATTAGGGGATCAAGGGTTGAACAAAATCTTTCCAATTTTTTTCTTTCTTTAGATTTATATGTGTATGTATATACCCTGTTAGAATCCGTGGGACTTCTATGGTGTCCAATGCAATCATATTTTAACAAAGGGAAAAAGAAAAAGGGAATTCGTGGAGCACACAGGTGAAGAAGTAGTTGATATTTGCTTAGAATTTGAAAGATGGATATGGAAGTCATCAAGAAAGGCTGAGTTGACTCTGTCTTTGTCTCTTTCTTCCTTGGCTCTTATTCTTGAGTTTATTCCTTCGTTTCCATCCGAAAGTTTTTATTAATATTTTATCTCATAAACTAATGCAAAATTCTCTTCCAAGGCTGATGTCAATCTTTTGTCATTTTATATCAATCTGCGTTTCAACTTCTCTCCCATTATCGTTGAGCTCATATTATTTGATACAGTCTTCAAGATTTCTTTCTCTCTTTTTTTTCTGGGTGAATTGTTTTCTTAGTGTGTTTCTATGGGACAGGAATTAAGAAATCTTTCCGATGAATATGAAGTTTCGGACATTCTTGGAAGAGGTGGCTTCTCAGTTGTTAGAAGGGGTATAAGGAAGACTGGAACCGGAGATAAAACAATTGTAGCCATCAAGACGCTGAGAAGATTAGGTCCAACACATCCATCAGGATTTTCTCGCAACTTTCCAACATGGAAGCAGGTTTCCGTATCGGATGCCCTGCTTACAAATGAGATCTTGGTTATGCGAAAGATAGTGGAAAATGTATCACCTCATCCCAATATCATTGACCTTTATGATGTCTATGAGGATTGTAACGGTGTGCACCTTGTGCTAGAACTTTGTTCGGGAGGTGAGCTATTTGATCGGATTGTAGCTCGGGACAAGTACTCGGAGACGGAAGCTGCAGCCATAGTCAGGCAGATAGCACAGGGATTAGAGGGTCTTCACCAGGCAAATATCGTCCATAGAGACTTGAAACCAGAGAACTGTCTTTTCTTAAATGAAAAAGGTGATTCTACTTTGAAAATCATGGACTTTGGACTAAGTTCTGCAGAAGAGTTCACCGATCCCGTTGTTGGATTGTTCGGTTCCATTGATTATGTTTCACCAGAGGCTCTTTCTCGGGGCAGAATCACTTCTAAAAGTGATATGTGGTCTTTAGGAGTAATCTTGTATATTCTGCTCTCTGGGTGAGTTGTTAATTTTGTGTTCCAAATAAATTTTATATTTCTCTCCTTTCTTCTGTTTGATCTGATACAATTCTGTAAGATTCCTAATTCTTAATTTTTATTTTATTTTATTTTTAAAATAGCCTTTCATGTTTGATGTTGACGATGAATTCCTTTTTTTTTTTTTTGTACTGTGCTCAGGCATCCACCATTCATTGCTCAGTCAAATCGACAGAAGCAACAGATGATAATGGCTGTATGTTTGATTTTATTGATTTTTCCAATTTTAACTACAGGATCTTCAGTGGTTATGATAGGTCAATGCTTTGCCTGTGCAGGGTGATTTTAGTTTCTATGAGAAAACTTGGAAGAATATTACTTCATCGGCAAAGCAATTGATTGCTGATCTCCTACAAGCTGATCCTCAAAGGAGACCTAGTGCTCAAGATGTAACGTCAGTCCTTTCTGATTATATATATATACTTATCTTCGTCCTTGAAATCATCCCCAATAAACTTTACTTTGACAGAACATGTTTTCCAATTACTGTGACAGGTTCTCAGTCATCCATGGGTAATAGGTGATTCAGCGAAAGAGGAGCAAATGGACCCTGAGATTATGTCAAGGTTGCAAAGGTTTAATGCCCGTCGCAAACTCCGTGCTGCGGCAATAGCCAGTGTGTGGAGTAGCACAATTTTTTTGAGGACTAAGAAGCTAAAATCCTTGTTAGGTTCACATGACCTCAAAGAAAATGAAATTGAGAATCTCAGGGAACATTTTACAAAATTGTGAGTACACTGCTAACAATTTCCTCATATTTTCCTCTATAAACAGTTGAAATAACCGAAGTAAAGCAAAGCCATAAAGAGTATAGATGTTATCAGCATATAGTTGCCAATAGATCATTCTAATACAAGCTCCAAATAGACCTTCAAATTCTATAGTGAAAATATATTTTTGGCAAAGTGCAGATGTGCAAAAGGTGATAATGCCACCCTATCCGAATTTGAGGAGGTGCTGAAGGCAATGAATATGTCATCACTAATCCCTCTAGCGCCTCGCATCTTTGATCTATTTGACAACAATCGGGATGGAACAGTGGACATGAGAGAGATACTTTGTGGGTTCTCCAGCCTTAGAAACTCCCAAGGGGATGATGCTCTTCATCTGTGTTTTCAGGTGCACTGTGTTTTCTGCATTTGCCTCTTTTTTTACAAATACAACAATACATTCTACAAATTGTTTGTACAAAAGTAACATGAATTAAGCTGAAACATTATATATATATATATAAATATTCTCTGTTTTTTTTAATAATCCTATTATTCAGAAGTAAATTAGTATATTCAGAATTAAAAATTCCAGTCATTGCTACCAACACAAAAGTGAGAAATTTCTCATTTGCATTTATGGCCTGCAGATGTATGATACAGACAGATCTGGATGCATAACAAAGGAAGAAGTGGCATCCCTGCTCAGAGTAAGCCAAGCATCCTTACTCTTTCTATATGTTTAAGTTTTAAATGCTTCGAAAATAATACGATGACAAGGAATTTTATTGAGTAGGCTTTGCCAGAGGACTACCTTCCAGCCGATATCACAGAACCTGGTAAACTTGATGAAATATTTGATCGCATGGATGCAAACAACGATGGAAAAGTCACCTTCGATGAGTTCAAAGCTGCCATGCAGAGAGACAGCTCCTTGCAGGATGCACTACTATCCTCGCTTCGCCAACAGTAGTTCCCTCAATGTCTAATTATGCTATTCCGATTGCTATTCCTAAATTTTTCTTTTGCATTCACGTTATTATAGGCAATACAACAACTATGATATGAGGTACCAATGTCTTAATTTGCTACAAAATGACAGCTTGTCATTCTAATGCTAAACGAGGAGCTTAGAAGTCCAACTTTTATAAAGTGGAAACTGTTCATTTCTATTCTCAACTAGCATCAATTCTCAATTACGTTTCTCTTTTAAAATCATATCAAATTTGCTCATTGTTGATATCCAAATTTCAGTAGTTTCCCCAAAAATCTGATAATAAAAGATTTATGTTAGTCAGACAGTGGAAAAACTCTTTTAGAAATCTTCCCGACGTGCTCAGACCCAAAAGAAATCCAAAAAATACCCAAAAGAAAAAAAATGCACCCAAACCTTGGAAACTCAACATAGGCCTAAAATGTCAAAATGGGTGAAAGGAGGCCCAAAAGAGCTCAAGGGACATGTTGACCTAAGGTGGGCTCCATAACCCACACTCGTGGGTCAGTGTGGGTCACAAACCCAGATCCGTGGGTCGTGACCCTGCAGCCTTAAAAACATGAATTTTTATCCTTTTTGGAGGGTTGTGGCTCATTTCTCAAAAAATCTCTCTATAGAGAGAAAACTATATTGATTTTGGATGATTTGTGACTCTCCCTCTTTCATCAAAGGCACTTGGAGACCCCTTTTTCTTCTAAACACTTAACAAAAAAAAAAAAAAAAAATTTCTCTTAGGGTTTAGATCCAATATCCAAACCCAACCACTTTTAAGTCAAAGTACGCATTTAGGGTAATCACTCGGTCCTTCTGAGGATCTCCCAATCTCTTTTTATTAGAAATTTGCATTTATTGCATTTTCTCTTCTTCTTCTACTCCTTTTTGCATTTTATTTTATTTTTATTATTTATTATATTGTAGTGAAGTTGTGACTATTGTGTTGATATTGAAGTTTGGTTATAAGATATGTAGAAGGAGTGGGTAGTTCGGGCGATTCCGGGTGTTGCATTCATTTTTGCATATTTCACCATTTTTGTATCATCTATTCTTTTTATATAAAAATGGATATTTTGGTGATAAAGTTGGCATTTTTATTACTATTTTTGCATTTTTATTAATTTTTGTTATCTCCTTCATTTTCTTTCTTCGTAAAATTGTTATTTTTATCATAAAGTTCACATTTTTGTGGTAAAAATAGCATTTTTATCATTTTTATTATGTTATTTGCATTTTCATTATATTTATTGCTTTTGTTGTCCTTTTTTATAAATTTGTTATTTTTATCATGAAGTTGACATTTTCATGGTACAAATAGCATTTTTATTATTTTATTTACATTTTATCATTTTATTACTTTATTTGCATTTTGCTATTTTTATTGTTTTTATTATTTTTATTGCCATT
>CATIWM010014883.1:0-16268 GCA_949671775.1 Mallotus repandus | reverse complement strand
GCAATCATTTATGTTTTAACTTTAAATTGATGTCATATATATTTAAATTTATCTTTCTATATTATTTAGTGGGTTGTATTAAAAAAGATAATTAATTAATGGTAATGATGGATATTTCATTTAAATAAATAATATATATTTAGTGGAATAATTACAACTCTGCTTACAATTAATTTTGGTTTTGAAGAATTGCATAAATATTGAATTATTAATGTAAGTTGTGGAAAAAGCAAGAACAACTTAGCTTAGGGTTGTGACGTTAAAAAAAGTGGATTTATTGCACTAATGGTACCTTAATTTTGCCACATATTTCATTTTGGTGCCAAATTTTTAATTTTTTTCTTTTCAATTATTGAAGTTCTATTTTTGCTTTAGATTAAAGTACCTCGAACACATCCAATCAAATTTTGCATATGTGGCAGCTGGAATAAGCATATTTTTAGTATATTCACCACGTAAACATCCTATTAAGCAAGCTAATAATCTTGTGGGCCCTAGAAAAAAAATTATTTTCTCATTCAATTTTGTTCTCTTTAGTAATTTTATTTTCTAGGACTCACAAGATGGTTAGGTTACTTACTAAGATGCTTACATAGTGAATATACTTATTTTAGCTGCCATGTATGCTAAATTTTATCGGATATGTTAGAGGTATACTTTAGCCTGAAACAAAAATAGAACTTGAGTAACTGAAAAGCAAGAACTTAAAAATCTGGTACCAATATGAAATATATGGCAAAGTTAAGGTACCATTAGTGCAATAAATCCTAAAAAAAGTGCTTTATCTTATCTCTTGACAAGTTGTTTATTTGTCTTTCACTTTGTTCTTAATTTCTTTCTCTTTTTTTGGTCCTTTACTCATGGTTATGATGGAGTCCATTGAGAATCAATATGCCAATTTAACATTGCAAGAAGAAGCAGTAGGTGGGGTGATTATTGATGACGGGGAAGATAGGGGTGGTGTGGATGGGTACTTCGAATTTACACTAGTGGGATGATTCTTTACAGAAAAACTTATTGATTTTTATATGATAAGGAATATGATGGCTTCTTTGTGGAGACCCGTCAAAGGTATGTTCGTAAAGGAACTATAGCCAAATCTGTTTCTTTTCTAGTTCTTTCACAATCTGGATCTAGAAAAGGTGATCACTCATGGACCATGGACTTTCAGTGGTAATATTCTTATTGTTAAGAGCCTAGGTGTAAGAGAACAACCATCAAAGGTAGAGCTTTTTCATATTAAGATATGGGTTTCAGTTTTTGATTTACTCTATGGTTTTATGTCGGAGAAAGTGTGCAAGGAGATTGGAAATTATGTTGGTTCTTATATTGAATTTAACCTTAATAATTTTGGTGGTTTTTGGAAGAGTTACTTGGGCGTTAGAGTACTATTAGATGTCCGTAAGCTACTAAAAAGAAAGATGAGGATAAAGAAAGATGTTGATACAAAATATAGTGTTTTAAAAAATGTAATAGAGGTGGGCTCTGCCTAGCCCAATGATGACTTTGAGCTAGAACTACTGTGTGTTGGGTAGCCTGCAGATAGTTCATATACTAGTTGGCCTGGTTTTTAAACTAAAACCTCATTTTCTCTTTCTAATGGAGGTGAAGGTTGGTTGAACTAAAGTTGATATAGTAAAGTCAAAATTAGGTTTTGAAGGATTGTTTGTTATTAAAAATTCTTGGGGCATTGTTTGCTTAGTTTTGATGTGGCGGACGCTTTTAATGGTTCAGTTGTTAAGTTTTTGATGCTCTGAGCTAGAACTACCATGGGTTGGGTAGCCTGTGGACAGTTCAGACACTATATGGCCTAGTTTTTAAACTAAAAATACATTTTCTCTTTCTAATGAAGGTGAAGGAGGTCGGACTAATGTTGATCAGGTTAAGTCCAAATAAGGTTTTAAAAGATCGTTTGTTGTTAAAAATTCTCAGGGCGTTGTTTGCTTAGTTTTGATGTGGTGGAAGATTTCAATGGCTTAGTTGTTAAGTGTTTATTTTAATTATATAGACCTTGCTATTAATATTTAAATGATGTAGCCTTGAAGATTGACTTATTTCTATGGGTGCTTTTAAAGGAATCACAAACAAGAGTCTTGGGATCATCTTTGTGGGTTAAAGGATAGATATCCCTTCCCTTGGTGTTGTTTAGGTGATTTTATTGATATCCTCTCCTCAGATGAAAAGTCTAGTAATTTTAATCATCCAAATTCTCCCATTGCTAGATTCAGAGCAACGGTTGAAGAAAATGGTGTAGAAGACACCAGTATGAAGTGCCATCCATTTACTTGGGAAAAGAGCAGAGGCTCTGAGTTCTGGGTTGAGGAATGATTAGAATGTTGTCTTGTCTCTACTCTATGGTGTTATTGTTTCTCTATTGCCTATGTTGAGAATATTGAAACTCCCACATTAGATTATTCCGCTATTCTTTTTTATTTTTGTTCTATTTTTAGCTAGGCTTCTTAAAGAAAATTTTGATTTGAGAATGCATGGGTTAAAGAATCTCAATATAGAAGCATTATCTTTAATAATTAGGGGAATAGTATGGGGTACGAGTTCTTGTTCGATTAAAGTGATGTGGGTCTGATCTATAGAAGTGGGGTACTATTTTTTTTCATGGGCTTCGTCGGCATATTGAGCATCACCGTAAGCTACTTAGTAAGCTAAGGTCTCATCATAATGCTATCTTTGTCTAAAGGTTTGCTATGATTCAGAAATAGCTAGATTTCTTATTGGACCAAAGTGATTCCTTTTGGAGCCAAAGGGCTAAACAACATTAGCTTGCCTTTGATGATCAAAATTCTCATTTCTTTTGTTATGCTGCTATTGCCTATAATCAAAAGAATTAAATTGATAATCTTAAAGATAATCGAGGTGAGTGGTTAAAGGTTTAGAATTGCTTGCATAATTATGTTGCTAACTATTTCTGCTCTCTTTTTAAGTCTACTAGCACTAATGGGGATCTAATTTTTAATATGGTTAATTATAGAGGTTTTTGAAGCCCAAAATGATCTTCTAATTAGTCTATTCACAGCTACAGAGATTAAGGAAGCTGTTATGGGTATGCAACCAGATAAAGCTTCGGGTCTGGAAGGTATGAATCCGGGTTTCTATAAGAATTTTTAGGATGTTGCTTATTTGGATGTTATGGATTTGTGTTTAAAATGTCTGAATGAAGATTCTTTCCCCAACTGACTTGAATGATACTGCTATTACTCTTATTCCTAAGAAGAGTAATCCTGATTAAGTTATGGATTTAAGGCTTATTGCTCTTTGTAATAGAGTGTACAAAATTATCATGCTAAGGGGAAATAAAGATTATGATTGATCCCTACAAGTGATTCATTGCATTGAGGGGAAATGGAGACTATGATTCATCCTTGTGGGCGATTCATCGCACTGAGGGGAAATTGAGACTATGATTCATACCTGCGAGTGATTCGTTATGTTGAGGGGAAATAAAGATTATGATTCATCGCTGCGGGTGGTTCATCGTGCTGAGGGGAAATATAGATTATGATTCATCCCTAGGGGACGTTCGTCACGCTGAGGAGAAATAGAGATTATGATTCATCCCTGTGGGCGATTCGTGCTAAGGGGCTTATCATAACTAGTAGCTTCTCTTGGGTTTTTTGTTTCACCAAAGGGCTAATTGAGCTTTTCCTTAGGACAATTTTAATGTGCCGAGGTCCTGTGAGGATGTTTCCCTCAGGTGATTCTATCATTTCAAAGAGTATGCATAAGGGGTCCTCTCTGGTATTTCATTATTTTAAGGGGCCTATCACTTTTGAGAAACTCTGCTTATGTTATTCATTACTCTGAGGGGTATGTTATATTTAGGAACTCCACTCAGGCGATTCATTGTTATGAGGGGTCTGTTATATTTAAAGACTTCTCTCTGGCGTTGCTCCGAGGGATCCATCGCATTTAAGGATTCCTCTCGGGTCATTCTGCTAAGGGGTCTATCATATTTAAGGATCCTCTTGGTTGTTCCGCTGAGGGGTCTATCATGCTTGAGAACTTCTCTTGGCGGTTCGTCATGTTGAAGTGCCTTTAATATTTAAGGACTTCTCTTGGGAAATTCGTTGCTTCAAGGTGCCTATGATTTTTAAGGATGCCCATTATGTCTAGGAACTCTACTCAGGCGATTCGTTACTTCAAGGGGTCCATCATATTTTAAGGACTTCTTTAGAGCGATCAGTCACTCTGAGGGGTCCGTTGTGTTGAGAATCATATGATAAATGACATTGCACCTTCTTTTCATTACCTTTCATTAATTTTGCTCATTATAAGCATAATACTTCAGGTAGGAGAAAATATAAAAACATTAGCACAATAAACATTAGCATTGTGTTAGTACATCTACTGGTGGTACTTTTTTAAATTCAAATCGTTCCAAATTCTAGGCATAGGTTTGCCATTAATGTTTACTAGGTGATACGCTACTGAACCTAGAGTCGCTTCACCTCGATATGTCATACCATTCCAAATGGAAAAACCATAACTGATATCAGATCCTCCCAAGGCAGTTAAAACCACATCAAATAGGAAAACCATAATAACTAAGAGAATTTACACTAAAATTGTTTGCACCATGCTAAACGAGAAAATCACAATAACCATGAGAGTTTGCCCCTAGGAGGTTAATACCACACCAAATGAGAGAACATCAAAACCAAGAACATATCCCCAGGTGGTTCATACCACGTTAAATGAGAGAATATCGAAACCAAGATCATAGCTCTAGGTGGTTCATACTACACCAAATGAGAGAACATCGAAACTAAGATCATATCCCCATGTGGTTTGTACCACGCTAAATGAGAGAACATTAAAACTAAGATCATATCCCCAGGTGGTTCCTACCCTGCCAAATGAGAGAACATTGAAACCAAGATCATATCCCTAAGTGGTTCGTACCACGTCAAATTAGAAAATCAAAATAAAAAAGAGTCTGTCCTAAGGAGGTTCGTACCATGCCAAATGGAAAAAAATCAAAACGAAAATCATATCCTTAGGTAAATCACACTACGCCGAATGGGGAAGTCACAATAACCAAGAGAGTCTATCCTGAGGTGGTTCTTCCAACGCTAAATAGGAAGTCATTAACCAAGAGAGTCCCTTCCGAGGCGGTACACCATACAGGGAATCGCTATCCAAGAATAATCATAATGACTAAGAGTCCATCCTGAGGTGGTTCGTACCAAGCCATATGGCGAATCCCATTTTGAGAGAAATCATGATAGCCAAGAGTCCATCCTATGGTAGTTCGTACCACGTCATACAAGGAATCCCTAACCAAGAGAAATCATGATAACTAAGAGTCCATCTTGAGGCAGTTCGTACCACACCATATGGGGAATCCCCAACCAAGAGATTATAAAAGCCAAGAGTTCATCCCGAGGCAGTTTGTACTATGTCATACAAGGAATCACCATGACCATGAGTTCATCCTGAGGTAGTTCGTACCATGCCATACGGGGAATCACCAACCAAGAGATTGCAATAACTATGAGTTCATCCTGAGGCGGTACGTACTATGCCATACAGGGAATTGCCAACCAAAAGATTACAATAACTAAGAGTTCATTAAGAGGCAGTTTATAACATGCCATAAGGGGATTCACTAACCAAGACTTCATCTTGAGGCCGTTTGTACCACACCATATAGGGAATCACCAACCAAGTGATTGCAATAACTAAGAGTTCATCCCAAGGCTGTTCGTACCATGCCATAAAGGAATCGCCAACCAAGAAATCATAATAACCATGAGTTCATCTTGAGGCAGTTCGTACCATGCCATATGGGAATTACCAACCAAGAGATTACAATAACCATGAGTTAATCCTGAGGCGATTCGTACCACACCATACAGGGAATTACCAACTAAAAGATTGAAACAACCAAGAGTTCATCCCGAGGCAGTTCGTACCATGCCACATGGGGAATCACCAACCAAGAGATTGCAATAACCAAAAGTTCATCCCAAGGTGGTTCATACCATGCCATAAGGGGATTCGCTAACCAAGACTTCACCCTGAGGCAATTCGTACCACGCCATATGGGGAATCGTCAACTAAGAGATTGGAATGACTAGGAGTTCATCCCAAGGTGTTTCGTACCACGCCATAAGGGGATTTGCTAACCAAGACTTCACCCTGAGGTGGTTCGTACCACACTATACGGGGAATCGCCAACCAAGAGATTGCAATAACCAAGAGTTCATCCTGAGGCAGTTCGTACCATGCCATACTGGGAATCGTCGACCAAGAGGTCAAATGACACTATACCATATAACTAGAATAGGGGTGATTTGCCCTTTTTAGGAAACATAAATTTGCATGAGTACTTACGATATCCCCTTATGGTTCGCCACCTCGGGGATAATTAATATAATAATTCATCTCATAGGGTTTTCCCTTATATGATCAACTTGAAAGATATACAAGTTTATAGAAAAATTGGATGAACTAGGGAAAATAAGTGAACTCAGAAAAGAAAATATATTGAAACAAACATAGAAATTGACCTCACGATTCTCCTTTATCAACAAATGAGAAATGTCATTATTAACTTATGGATCTCACCTATTTTGGCAACATGCATTGACTTATAATTAATTATGAATTAGACAAGCTATAACAAGGACATGCCATGTAATTAGACCATGTTGGTTAGTCGATTTTCTTTTTAACAAGGTTTGAACAAATCTAAGTAATAGGAAAACTAAACACTTAAGCAATCATCACTAATTCACAATTCATAGAGTTATTCTCATGCCTAGAGGAGAACTGAGTAGAAAATTGATTATTTCATACATGGTTTGATCGAAGTACCTAAATATACTTGCCTCTAATTTGATAATAATGGTATCCTTTAGTTCTTACTGGTTATGAGAGATGATGGTATCCCTCGATCGCACAGGTTATGAGACAGAGGGGTATCCCTCCCTTAGTTTGTCTATTGCTAGGTTGACTGAATAGGTTTCCTTTTCTGGTGTTGATCCCTCCTTAGATAGGTTGGTTTGTATCTCCAACAAATTCATCAATTCGTTTAGATCATCCCACACATTGGTTTAAGAATCCATGTGCCCCCCATTGTAGCATTCATCTTAATGTGCTTGGTTCGTACAAACTCCATTTTCCTTGAAAATTCACATGAGCAGCGTTTCCATGAGTTATATGCCCCATTCTTCAATAATGAAGGTTGCAAACCTCACTTCTTTTCAGAACTAAGCTCATGGTATCACCAAGAATTGCTTGCCATATTGTTCATCCTCATGTGGCAATGATATCTTTGGGTTTTCTTCAAGGATTCTTGTTGATGTGGTCTTTTACATGCATTCTCTAGCTACTTTTGATCTCCGGCGAGGGTATTTGGAAGAGTTTTGGTGTTTTATTGTTCTTCTCTCTCCAGCGGTGTTGTATGTCCACGCTCACCGCACCAATGATGCTGCCGGTCCATTCTCCAGGTGGCTGAGGAACTTGGAAAATTGATCCAGTGAGAGGCACGCCGGTCGGGGTCTTGACAAATTGACTCTGACAATCAAGTTACGAAGAGCACCAACGAAAATGAGAGAAAATGAAATAGTAGTTGAGTTATCTTAGAGTATACTTGTTATACCTCCTTTTATATATTAATTTTTTAGGGTTTTATATGGGTTCACCTTTGGTTGCCACTTGGAGCTCTTCCATTGCTTGGAGACTAGTACTATTCACATGGGCATGTCCCCTGGATAGGGTCTAGTACTATTGATGTGGGTTTGTTCCCTCAGCTTGGTCTCTAAGCATGCTCTGCATTCATTATCCGTGTGAACTTTGTCGGGTGTGCAAGTGAATCGTCAGGTTGGCAGGTGGTACAGTCAAATCTACATGCGTACAAATTTTCAAATGATGGACAACTTTGATACGTCAGATTGTCTTCACTCTTTTAGGTTACCGGGTCACAAAATCTCACATAGACTAAATGTAAGATTTTTATTTATTTATAAAAATCATGTTAAGTTGTTGAAATTGCCGAGCTCAGTAGCGAGAGCTTGTAACCAAGCGGGGCAATAAAGTGCTTGGATGTGCTATAGCAAGCCAGGTGGTTTAGGTTAGCTCTGATTATATATATTATGCGCCCTCTGCCCTTAGAGTTTAAGGGAACCCAACTCACAAAGGGTTGGCAGCAATAGCAAAATATCCATGCAATGCAATGTTTGATATGTTCTCCTGAGTGCCCTTCAGAGCTAATTATGTCCATACATGAGAGCCCTTCAGAGCTCATCACGCCCTCATATAGAATTGACAACCATCTTTTAGTTTTTATTCACTGAATCTATACAAAACTTGTCGCTAACTCATTAAATAATTATTGTACTTTTTTTATTCTCTTAAAGTTTTCCACATTATTTGTTATGATATCAAAGATTTGCAATAAACAGCGCAAGAAGAATTGTCTAGAATCACGCTTTGCATTTGAGACTTACAGGCGAATAGCATAGCTCCCCTAGAGAGAAAGGTTTAATAATTCACCAGTTGAACAGTTCTCAATTTGTCAAACCAAACATGGGTCTGCATTAATACAAATTCAAATTCAAAATTTCAAAATCTTCGCATATTGAAAGATTTCAAAATTTTCGTAATAACTCCAAATCAATTAGTTTAATACTCCATGTGTGTGTGTATATATATATATATATATACTGCAAAATCCAGATTACTAATAATTTTTTATTTAAGGAAAATTCGACCTTATATTGAATTTTCACCTTTCTAAATTATTATTTTAGGTTGCCCTTAAAATAAATACGAATTAGGATTCCTATTTATTTTCTAAATTATTATTGTTGAGTATAGGCATTTTTATGGGTTGAATTTAGTCACTCTATTAGGTAGTTCCAGACCTGAAAGTTCAAATAATGGCAGCCAGGAACATAACATAAGCTTTGATTTTCATAATGCATAGGAGGTGAAATACCATCAATTGCAAGTATTGTCAGCATTGATGTATTGTTTCTTGCTGCTGTAAATTCAACATTGCGTAGCCATAACAAAATTATTTTCCAATATGTGACAGAAGCTTGTGTCTATTATTTTCCAATATGACTGCAAAATGAAACATCTTATGATCCTTATTCATGACGCTAGCTATGCTCTATTTCTTCTTCTTTGAGCATTAAATGTTTTTTGCTGGTAAAGCTGATGAGCACAAGAAATTCAGGAACAACCAGCAATGTGCAAAAGAACTAAGATTTTCATCTGCACAAAGATAAAAAATAGCGAAAGGACTAAGATTTTCATCCGCACAAAGATAAAAAATAGCGAAAGGACTAACTTCACTTCACTTCATATCAAATGTTTAACAAAATCTAGGATTTCCCTTTTGGAAGAGCATATCAAATCTTGCAGCATATCACATCCAAGTGCAGAAGAGCATACATGGTAAGCTCACTGTATTGAGTGCATATTCTTGGTTTCCATTAACCAAATTAATCTAATTATACAACGACATGCCAGATTACATTAAAAAATAAATAAATAAAATGTCAATACCGATAAACATATATGAAATTCCACCTTATCAGACGAAGGAAGTAACCCTTTACCCGGTTCTCCAATTGGAGGTATGCAAATATTTGTCAAGATTCTCACAGGAAGGATTGGAGCCCTTGAAGCTGATAATTTAAAAACTAAGATTCAAGGTAAGAAAGGTACCCACCTGACCAGCATCGCTTGAGGATGGCAGAACACTAGCCTATAATGACATCCAGAAGGGTTATACACTTCACTTGGTTCTCATCAGGTTTTGCAGTGGAATGCATATTTTTGTAGAGACATTGACAGGAAAGAGAGAGTTCTGATACTGTTGACAATGTTAAGGCCAAGGTGTAAGACCAGGAATGCTTGAAAATGGCTGCCATATCTGACAGAGATGAGAAAAGTCCTCCCTTTTTATTCAAGTGTTTCACATTCAACCTATGAAAATGATTTTTCTTTCTTCGGATCGCTACACCTTTGATCATAATGTTGTCAATTTATTTCATTGATGAAGTTCCATTCAATCAGAATTATCAAAGATCGAATGTTATCACAAAATCCCACATAGAGTAAAAGTAAGATGTTTATTTATTTATATAAATTAGGTTATGTTGTTGAAATCGCCGGGCTCAGTAGCGAGAGCTTGTCACCAAGTGGGGCAATAAAGTGGTTGGATGTGCTATAGCGAACCTAGGCGGTTTGGGTTAGCTCTGATTGTATATGTGGTGCGCCCTCTGCCCTTAGTTTAAGGGAACCCAACTCACAACGGGTTGGTAGCAATATCCATGCAATTGCAATATTGAATATGTTCTCTCCTGAGTGCCCATACAGGTACCAGGTTGAGGAGAGCCCTTCGGAGCTCATCATACCCGCCTCATACCCATACCAGGCACACACCTAGGCTAGTTATAGTACTTACAACCATTTTTTGTTTTTATTTGCTGAATTTGATGGATAATTCTGTACAAAAGTTGTAAAGTTTTTCACATTATTTATTGAGTTATTATCTTACTGCTGGCCCGCGATAATTATCAAAATAGCCACTAGTTTTAATTTTTTGAATTTCATTTGATTAATAAAAATAATTTATACGCTACGGGAGTTTAAAACCTTGCACGACAGGTTCACCCATGTACAATTAGGTTTTAGATAAATTTTTTTTTACAGGCTATGGATGTTTAAATTCTTGCACGACGGGTTCACCCGTGTGCAACTTAGGTTTTAAATTTCTGAAAAAAAAATTTACAGGCTATGAGTGTTTAAATTTTTGCACAACAGATTTACCCGTGTACAACTTAGGTTTTAGATTAAAAAGAAAATTTCCAAAATAATGATTAAATTTTCAAAAAAAAAATTCAAAAAAATATAAGGACTATTTTTATAATTTATCGAGGACCAACGACGCGACATGTATGATTACCGGTAAATTATTTATGCATAATTTTTCATGCTCTGCAACTTGCTCATTATTTATAATATTCACATTATTACAGTCTTAGAATTGCCAATAAAAAAATCAATAATATATTCACAACAAATTTATTATTTATTAATTAATTAAAAAATTTTGTTTTTATTTATGCGATTCTTTTACTTACCTTTTCATTAGATTTATGGCACATATTTTTTTTATGAACTTTTGGTCCTTTTATTAGTGAAGTGTACATGTACACATCATTCATAGATACGGATGACTCATCCAGCGGTGTGTGAAACAAACCCTTTTCTCTTTCCATGAAGTCGCAATATTATTTACCGGAGCAACTCATAGAGGAAAGGCTGTCTAGGTTATGGGTGAAGTCGATTTTGCGATTCGTATGTATATGCAATAAATCTCTAATCAAATGACTGTTTCTTATATGTAGGAGAGCACATTCTAATCTCATCATGAATCGATGGTAGTCGCTTCCTTGTATTAACCTATCGTTAGTAATTTATGGGCAGGTACTATGAAGTAAATTTTAATTTTATTTAAGATGGTCACATTGGCCAATAAACATTGGCAGTCTTATTTAAATAAAGACTGTAAAACAGTAATAATAGATGTAGGGGCTGCAATTTTTTTTGAAATTATTTGATTGCCCCAAAAGATAGAAGCAATCAATTGGGAGTGGAGAACATTAAAAGAATTTCGTGGAGCTACGACAGTTTAGTTGCTCTAACGGCCGTGACACTTATTATTACTGTTTCAATAATGGATAATATTTTATGTAACTAGTAGCTATATGAATAGTAGTGTTCAGAGTAAAATTCCTTCCACATTATCCCCTTTTCTTTCCATACCTCCCTATATATAAGACCACACAATCTAGTTGAATTCCTTATCCATCTACTTGATCAGATAAGGACAAATGGATGGTGCTTGTAGGTTCCATTATTAAAAGACATCACAGTTTGCCAGTTCTCACAGGCTATTCAAACTGAGGTGGGAGATTCTTATCACTCCTTGCACGTTGGGCTTATGCAAGGTAAACAAGGATCACATAGTCTAAGCACGAGTAGTCTGTAAGAATGGATGTAATGACATAAATTGATAGTGGAAACTAGGAGTCTCATGACATTTGTAAATAACAAATCAAGTAGACAACATCAGAGTTTGTATGCAAAGCTTGGCAAGATCCAAGTGGAGATTTCTATCAGTTTATTTACATGAGCTAAGTCAAGGGTGTAAAGCTAAGGGCTCCTTTAGTGAAAATGCCCACCTATAACTAAGGTTACGGACATCGATCAGTGAGTGTAGCATTCTTTTAATAACTTGTGAGAGTCGAGGCTAAAGGTGACGAATCCAAATCGGTCACCCCATGACTCGAGTGGAACCATGGTTGATCACTATCTGTCATCGATGACTAATAGGGACCAATAGTGCACGTGTGATGTGTAGTGCAAATGCAGTGGTGAAGGGCTCCATGTGGTTAAGTATTATGTAATGAGAAATAGTAATTTTTGAATTGATCTCTCTAATTAGAGTCCCCAATGGAGTCGCCATTGTGAGCGACCTTTTTTTTTATATTTTGATATTTTTGTTTTCGAGGCAACTTTACCAAATGGGACATCCATTTCGTTTACAGGATAGAGACAAATGGTTGGTCTCGGGGGATGCGAGAGGCTTTGTGTTCGGAGTCGCCACCAGATTTTTAGAAAATCAGGAAAAGATAAAAGGGACGACACCGGTTCACTCAACGAGTATCGTCCCTACCAGATATTCTAAGTTCGGGAGATCACATCTACTTTTTTGCTATTTCTCATTATACAATACTCGATACATGGCTACCGTAATGGCCTAGTTTCGGTAATGACAGTTGATATATGTACATTCACACAAGCACGGTGATAATAACGAAAAGTAAAGAGAATTAAGTACAATTATTTACAAGCCTTTCCTAGTAAATACATATGAAAGAGAAAAAGTGCAGAAATACAAATCCAGTCCTAGATCTAGAATACACCTGTACTTTAATTAATCTGGTTCAATTCAGATAGGATCACGAGGTCGGTAAAGGTCTCCCAACAATGTATATAGATGTCACTACTAGTCACATCTATCATTGTCCTTAAATAATTCATTAACTAACTAACCAACATTAGGTTGAGATCATTGGTTAGTTGAGTTAAATGCATCTGTAGTTACTAAACTTTCAATTTATTTCATTTTGGGTACCAAACTTTAATTTGTATGTTTTTTATACCTAAACTTCAATTTAAGTATCAACCACCTGTCACCTGGTGGTAAAGTGCTGACGTGATCACCGGTTGAAGAATATTCATACAATATTCTTTATGTCAGCTTCCACGTCATCTTCGACGTTAAATGCAAGATCACCAAAATTTGATTTTATTTCAATTTGGATACTTAATTTCAATTTATATCTTTCAATACAAAATATTTTTTGGAAATTAAAATTATAACTTAATCAATCCTAATTTTGTCACGTAAATTATTCTAATCATATTATTATTTTACTTTTTAATAGTTTAATATATATATAGTTTAGATATATTTTAATTAAATTACAAGTAAATATTTTATTTAAATTAAAATTATAACTTAAATTAGCCTAAGTTATTTATTTAAATCATATACTAATAAAGATGAAGGACATCAGCCTAACTCTATTTCTATTAATTTAATTAAGAAATTATTTTTTTAATATATATATATTATAAATTTTTTATATATAAAATATATCTAAATAGTATGTATATTAAAAAAATATTAAAAAGTTAATTGTTAATATGATGAGAATAATTTACTATAGAATTAGGCCTAATTAATTTATAATTTTAATTTAAATAAAATGTTTACATGTAATTTAATTTAAATATATCTAAATTGTATGTATATTAAAATATTAAAAGTTAAATGTTAATATGATGAGAATAATTTATTTATTAGAAATAGGATTAATTAAGTTATAATTTTAATTTAAATAAAATATTTTGGTATTGAAAGATACAAATTGAAATTGAGTATCAAAATTGAAATAAAATCAAAGTTTGGTGATCATATGTGCATTTAAGGTCGAAGATGATGTGGAAGCTAACATGGAAAAGATTCTATAAATATTCTTTAACTGGTAACCATGTCAGCACTTTACCACCATGTGACTGGTAGTTGATACCAAAAAGATACAAATTAAAGTTTAGTACCCAAAATGAAATAAATCAAAAGTTGGGTGACTACAATTGCATTTAACCCGATTTCTTATAGATGCCATGTGCTTATTTTTTAAAAATGACATTTTTATGATTTGATGATGCTTTCACCATTGTTATGTGTCAAAGAAGAATTATTGGTTGCATTCTCTTGGGAGGCATGTTTCTTAATGCAGCAAAAAATGCTATTATATTCTTTACATAACCTAATTAATAATTTTGAGCCTCTTTTTTTTTAAAAAAAAAAACTTCTAATTTCTCTACTAAATTGTTTGTTGATTACTATTTTTGTTATGCATGAAACACTAAAATTTGATAGATGTGTTTCTGTCTTATGCCTAACTCGTCTTGTTTTGGATCCTGCTGCTTGTTGCATGTTGTTTAATGCTTGCTACCTATATTTTTTTGTATTATATCTCTCTATTGACCGTTAGTGGTGTGCATCGAGCTATTTAGGAAAAATGCAAAACACATTTTTGGCTGCAAATAAATGCCACCCAAAAAATCCAACATAAGTGATCTTAAAAGGAGTCAGAAATAAGGTGGAAGCATCATCACTGCCCCAGCCAAGTAAATGCAAATACACATGAACAAAGATTACAAAATGAAGTAATAAGGAAATCAAATGGAATGCTCTAGAGCCACTATATTATGTATGCAACTTATATTGCCCTTATAAATAAACAGGCTATTGCAAGCAATCACAGTGGTCTCTTCAATGTCAAGATTCAATATATGATAGACGGAGAGATGCAATATAAAAAAAATGTAGGCAACAAGCATTAGGTAGAATGCAGTAGACAACAAGATCCATAATAACACTAGGCATACATTCATATAATTTTAGTGTTTTAGGCATAACATAAGCAGTAATCAACGAACAATTTGGTAGAGAAATGAGAATTTTTAAAAAATGGGGCTCAAAATTATTGATTAAGTCATGTAAAGAATGCAACAACAGTTTCTGGCTGTATTAAAAAAACATGTTATCCAAAAGAATGTAGCTAAGCTCTCTTTTTTGACTTAGAATGATGGTGGAAGCATCATCAAAGTCTGAAAATGTCATTTTCAAAAAATAAGCATTATAAGAAGTCAAATGAATAAATAAATAACAATCATGGATAAAAAAATTTTACTCTCAATATGTGCATGTAATACCACTGCCACTGCTTATTGCTAAAGATAGAGTTAGATGGCACCTGATGTGGGTGTTAAGGACCAACACCCATAGGTGTAAGATCTGACAACAAAGAAAATAAGTGAAAAATCTTAGAATTAATCCAAAACACAAATTTATTAATAGAAAAAAATAATAAAAGTATGGTTGATACTTGCCCTTTTCAAAGCTATCTAATTCATTGATTTCCTCCTTAATTGAAATTTCTTATTTACTAATCTCAACCAGTCTTGGGTGCATATTAGTATTTCTATAATCTTAAGAGTTAAAGAACTCATAAATGCATCAAACACTCTACGACTGGTGCTAAAAGCATATTTCAAAGTAATAATGGAGATTACAATTACTAAAATATCACTAACCATTTTAGAGAGCAGAGGGAACCTTTCAACATTTAACTTTCATCATCTCAATATATCTAAATCCCCCTCTTCCTCTAAAATTAACTCACTCAAGTAAATCTCAAGTTCAGACCTTTTGTTTCCACCAATTCCACTCTCCATTTTATGTTTTTTAAATCTCGCTTTCAACACTGACACAGGTTTTGCCAAAAATAGTAGAAGCAGAAATAAAGATAGATTGGCTAAGATAAAATAATTGGGAAGCCGAATCACTTTGTCCATACACAACCACATAATCATTAAATAATTCAAAGATTTTGTTTTTCACAAATTCAAACAAGCTTTCACCAACAATAGGTCTATACATTTGAGACAAAGAAAAAGACATTTATTCAAGTTTGTCCTAAGAATCCAACACACTAGCAATAAAAATTGGATTATTTATCTTCTCTGGATCCCCCTAATATTTGTCAAATTTTTGTTTCATACTCATACCCATTGATCTTGCATTCAAGTCATCAGACTGCCTCTAGTCATTCAACATGTAATACAAATAAAAAATTTCAGAAAATAAGGTA
>CATIWM010014873.1:0-56417 GCA_949671775.1 Mallotus repandus | reverse complement strand
TTATAATTTTTGAAGTGAAAAATGCCAATTTAGATCACCCAATTAAACCACCATCATTACAATACTATTACTAAATCATTGAATTTAAATTTTAAAATTTTTATTTTTGTGTAATTGTAAGTCATAGTACAAGAAAGAGCTTATATTTTTTTCATATGAAAAGGAAAATAATAAAGATAAAACTCATATGGTTATTTATTTTATAAAAAATAAGGGTGAGAATTGAAATCAAAATAAGTAATTTTAATTGTTAATATTTGATTCATTAAAATTTTGCATGCAAAGAGAAATAAAAGATCTTGAAATTATTCATTTTTTAAAAAAAGTAATGAATAAATTTTTATTTTTATAAAATTAAGTTAAATTAATTAAAATTTTAAATATTACCATATATTATTAAAATTTATAAAATATAATATTTTAAAATAATAAAATAAAATATATAAATTTATAATAATTATTATTTAATATATTTTTATATATAAATAAAATTAATTTTAAATTTAATTTTTTTATAAATCAAACATTTTATTAATACGAACTAAACCATATTTAATTTATCAATGTTTTGAAGTGGATTATCGTACTTCACAGCTCGCGCATAAGAAACCTGAAAATGAAAAATAAATAAACGAACGAATGAAAAACAAAAGAAAACAGTGGGTAATATCCAATGATTGTAAGAGATTGGGTGCCTGGAAAGCAAGAAACAAAACTACACGCGGGGGGTTATATTCAAAGGAAGGAGGGGACCACGTGTCAAGTCTTTGGAGTTTGGAGATAAATGAATACATGGCAAGTGACACATGCCTCTGCACGTGAACTCTGACACTTATTCTCATCTGCTCACGTGATATTCTTATTATTCTATTCCCTCCCCTCTCCTTCTTCTCCAGTCCCCCCACTCACGTCCATTTTTGTTCTAAAGCGACTGAATATTGTCCATTATCCTTTTTTTTTATCCAAAAATTTGTCCATTATCTTTACACAATATTCAACAATATTTTTTAATAATATACACCCAAAAAAGAAAAAAAATGAATTTTTTTTTTTAACATTGCATATTCTATGGGTGAAGAGAAAGGAGGGAATTAAACCATTCACTCTACATATGTTATACCCTTAATGACTGGAGGCTAAGTCACAAGCTAAAGAAGTTGACCAAAATGAATCTCTCGGCTTATAAAAATAAAATTATTCCTTCTCATATATTTTATGGCTAATGAAATAAAAGCATTTTGGTGAGAATATTTTTCGTTTAATTATGGAGACACCAACAAATTGTATTTAAAATTTATTAATTTCAATATATTAAGTTCAATTTAAATATATTATAAAAATAATAAAATTTTTTAATATTTAATTTAATATAATTATATATATCATTATCTGAATTTAAAAGATCATTTGAAAAATTTTGATATAGTGAATTTTTTTTTGTGGTATACATATTTTGTGAAACCGTTATAGATACTGCAAAAGGTTAATAATTAATCTGATTTGGGGAAAAAGATGTTTTTTTTCTTTTGAATAAAATAAATTACAAAAATTGAAAGAATATGTTGATGAGCGTATAAAGGATGCAAAGAAGAAATACAACTGAGTATGTCATGACCTTTAAAAGCATAACACGAAGCATAACACAAGTTGCATGTAATGCTTTTTGAGCTTTTTCCCAGGTGCAAGCAATGATCATGACAGCAACTGAAGAAGATACCTTGAGTCCTTATTGTGGTATCCTGAACAGCCATTATTATTTATCATTAACCTTATATTATATTCCCACCAGATCAACTTTTCCAATGTTTAAAAAATTGACACCATCATTAGTGTGACTATCATTATTGTTTTTTTTGAGGATGAGTGTTACTATCATTATGTTCTAATTAATTGGAACGACAAGTTGGGATGATAATTTTTTAATAATTAATTAATCTTTACGGTAAATTAAATTCAAAATTAATTAACGTAATTAATTTTTTTTTATATTTATATCTTTTATATTCGACAGTCACAAAAATTCTAGCTATTCCGAAATCATGTCGGGTAAAAAAAATAAAGTTATTTCATTATTTTTTTTGCTAAATATATAATTTTATTCCTGAATTTTACTGAATTATTTTATGTCACCTCTAAATTTTTATTTTGTTCAGTTTTATCTATTTAACCCTTCTTCCACACCAGATAAGCGCGTGAATTTAAATTGTGTTCTGCTTAAATAGGTAAAAAATAGAAATTAAAAGTGAAATTGGTAAAAATTTGAAGTTATATAGGCTAAATAAATAAAAAATAAAAACAAAAATGTGAAATTGAACAAAATAAAAGTCGAAAAATAATATAAAATAATTGAGTAAAGTTCATGAGTGAAATTTTATATTTTATCTTTGTTTTCTTAATACATAAAATTCTAATCCAATATCTTATTTAATGAAATTTAAATTTCTTATCACTTTAACTAATTGATACCCCTCAGGTATATTCCTATTCAAATTAATAAACTTGTATTCCTAAATTAGAGTAACTTGCAGAACAAGAAAAATCAAATCCAAGTAGGAAATAATCTTCCTCATCAAGAGGAGTCCCACACCTGAAAGACTTCCCGGGAATTGTCTCAAACAAAGATAAAACCCACAAGGAAGAGGAATCATATTTTTCTCAGGTTTGAGCATCTCATTCTCTATAAATACACCTCTTCTCCCCTCAAATTATTTATTCTATTTTATTCTCTTAAGTTCTTATTCTCTCATTATCTCTCTACTCTTTCTGACTTAAGCATCAGATGGTTTGTAAGGGAAACCCCACATCTCACCTTGCCTCTTTGCTGATTGCTTGACCGCAGGACTCGAAAGTTCCGGAATCAAGTTATCAAGTGGCGCTGTCTGTGGGGATCTTTTAAATCTAAACCATCACAAATCTGCCGAGCAAAGCAACTCTAAACATGGCATTGAATCCACCGCCAGCTACCAATAATCAGCTCAATCCACCAGTGACAACCCCAAATACTCCCATAACTCCTTCGGCTCTTATTCCTCCTACTAACCTATAGGCTCCCATCTTAGTTGTTGTTCTTTTAGCTTTTATCCATCATATGGGACCATCATCTCAAAATCCTTTTTTCGGAAGTGCCAAAGGATGGGCAACCCTAGGCATGAGCTTTCCATATTACGCCCCCCTACACCATACTAGCCGACCCATCCCTTCTGTACCTTTTTCAAGCCTTTCAAGAACACCAATTACAAACACGCCAAACTTTAACACGATAGCTCAAACACTCAACCTACCTACCACAAATAAAGAGGTGATGATTTAAAACATCAAAGCCCAAATAGCCCTCATGCAAAAGCAACTGAAACACCCTAATTTAAGAAAATAATCTTGGAATTGCTAATTCAAAGAATATCATGATCATATCACCTGTGGTAACTTAGAGCGCCCTTGGAGGAGACAAAGGAGCTTGGAAAAATCCGGAAGGATTAAGCAGAAATTGCCCTGCCTTAGATGACTCCCAGATAGTTTAGAGAGTAGAACAAACAATTCAGAAAGCTCGAACTAGGCCGAGAAAGAAAGACGAATGTGTCTTAGAAGGAACAACAACCTTCATAAGCAGGATTGTTAAAACTGAGATCCCTTCTAAATTCAAGCTACCTCAACTGGATCAATTTGATGGACATAGGAGATCCAATCATCCACGTCTCTTCATTTCAGACTCAGATGATGCTTTAGAATGTAAACGACGGGATCCTATACCACGTCTTCCCCAGCACGCTTACTAAGACTGCTCAAAGGTGGTTTCACCAACTTCCTAAGAATTTTAAAGAGTTAGTTGAGAAGTTCAAAACTCGGTTCATCACCAACGTTCCACCTACAAAGAATGTAAATGATCTCAAAATGTGCAAACAAGAAGCTTCGAAGTCATTAAAGAGCTACATTGACAGATTTAATAAGGTCGTCATTCAGATCGAGAATTTAAGTGCTGAAGTGGCAATAAAGGCTATGAAGAATGGGACACAGTTAGGGAAGTTCAAAGATAAGATTGTGACTAAAGAGCCTACAACTTTCTCTGAAGTCATGTCTATGGCAATGAAACGGATAAAACTCGATGAAGACAGAAGGCTACGGTGGGATGAGGATAAACCACCCCTTAAAAAGGAAGAAATATCTGAGCCAAGAAGACCTAGAGCCCAACGTCTTTATTTCAGAGGCCCAACAAGTGGATTCAGGAAGGAAATTAAAAACTATACGCCCCTAAGTGCTCTGAAATTACAATTCCTTATGTGGATTAGAGCAAATGGGGTGGGAATAACTGTACCAATAAGATCGAGTCCTAACAAAAGAGCAATGGCAAATATAAGGTTCTATTGTCAATATCACTGAGAATATAGATATGACACTGACGATTGCTGAGAATTACAAAGAGCCCTAAAGCAATTAATACAAAATGGCAAACTTGGTAAATTTACTAATATAAACAGGAGATACCGAGACTCCGAAGATGAGAATGGTGACAAGTTTGAAATAAAGAAAGCTTGGAATGAAGTGGATGGAGTCATTAATATAATAGTTGGAGGAGAAGCACCTAAAGAAAAAAGATGAAACGATCTCGGAGAGAAGAAATCCAGTTGCAAAGGCCAACTATCATATTCAGACTAGAAGATGAAGAACATGCCCGGCATCCCCATAATGATGCCTTGGTCGTAAGTGCATACATCCGGAATTATCTGGTGAAAAGGCTTTTGATAGACGAGGGAAGCACTGTCAATGCACTCTCATGGAGCACTTACCAGGCTATAGGAGGCTCAGTTACTAATATCAAAATCATTAAAAACCCTATCACCAGCTTCTGTGGAGGAACAACCCAGCCCATGGGAGTAGTAGAACTGGAAATAGAATTCGACAATTGGGAAACAGGAGATTCAAAAGCAGCCCGATCCTTGTTCAACATCGTGGATCTTCCACTTGCTTATAACAACATCATTGGAAGACCCATCTTGTATGAGATTAATGCAGCCACGAGTATTAAAAGGCTGACCATGAAGATCCCTCTAGAAGACCGAGTTATAACCATACTCGAAGATCAATCAATGGCTCAGTAGTGTTATCAACTGGCTTCTAAACCTCAACTGGAAGCTTTTCTCTGGCATCTTTAGAAATAGAAAAATAAGGTGTCAATCCAAAGCCAGTTGATCAAGTCCAAACATTGCATATCATTGAAGAAACGGCAATCAGAATTGGAGGCGAGCTCAATAAAGACATCTGAAAAAATATTGGTGAAGTTCTTACTAAACATTCTAATAGTTTTGCTTCAATAGCAACCGAAATTATGGGGGTGGACCCTCAGATTGCATTGCATAGCCTGAACATTCTACCAAAAATGAAACCAGTAATCCAAAAGAAAAGGAAGTTTGCGTATGAGAGGCAGAAAGTGATTGCTGAAGAAACAAAAAAGCTTTTAGATGCCGAATTCATAAGATAAGTCACACACCCGGAGTGTGTACTTAATGTGGTGAGTGCGTAGTTAATATGGTGTTAGTCAGGAAAGCTAATAGGAAGTATTGAATGTGTGTTGACTACACGGATCTCAATAAGGCATGCCCCAAAGACAGTTATCCATTACCAACAATTGATCAGTTGGTACATTCAACAGCTTGCCACCGTCTCTATAGTTTTATTGATTATGCTCAAGGATATAATAAAATCCTCATAAAGAAGGAAGATGAGGAGAAAATATCGTTCATTACTCACGAAGGTTTTTATTGCTATAAGGTGATGCCCTTTAAACTAAAAATGTTGGAGCAACCTAACAAAGGCTGATGAATCATGTATTTCAATACCATATCGGGAAAAATGTAGAAGTATACGTGGATGATATCATTGTTAAAAGCCAAATAGTAGAACAGCATGCCAGATATCTCGAGCAGATACTCACCATACAAGATAAGTATCAGATCAAACTAAACCCGAACAAGTGTCTTTTCGGAGTAAAGGCAGGGAATCTCACATAAGGGCATAGAGGCAAACCCAGAAAAGATATAAGCCATTCTAAATATAAAAGCTCCCAAAACATTGAATGAGCTTCAGAAACTCAATGGTAGGATTACAGCTCTCGGAAGGTTCATCTCATGTTCAGCCAGGAAATGCCTGCCATTATTCCGAGCCTTAAAGAGTTTTAAGAAATTATAATGGAATGACGAGTGTCATACAGGATTTGAAGAAATAAAAAAATTCTTGACTTCACCGCCATTGCTCAGCAGACCGATTCCGGGTGAAACCTTATACTTGTACCTCTCTATTGGCCATGAATCCATTACCTCGGTGTTAGTCCGGGAAGAAGGTAATCGGTAAAGCCGATATACTATATCAGCAGGATCCTCAAAGGTTCGAAAACCCAGTATCCTATGTTAGATAAACTCGCCATGATAATAGTCCACGCATAGAAGAAAACTCTGATAATACTTTCAAGCACATTCCATAGTTGTCAGAACTAATTTGCCCTTGAGAAAAATTCTCCAAAGACCAAAAACTTCAGGACGACTGATCCAATGGTCAGTTCAATTGGGAGAATTTGACATCAGCTATGAGCCTCGTCGGTAGATAAATGCTCAAGCTCTAGCAAATTTCATACAAGAGATGACATTCGAAGAAGCCATCTCCCTCTCATACTCAGAGTTAAAATTATACATAGACGAAGCATCCAGAGCTCAAGGATCTGGAGCTGGAGTCATCCTAATTGAGCCGAGCAAACTGGAAATCAAATATGTAGTCCAAATCAGATACAATGCCATAAATAATGCAGCCAAGTATGAAGCATTAATTATTGGACTAAGGCTAGCAATAGAAGTCAGAGTTGAACATCTTAAAGTCTATTCTGACTCCCAACTAGTGGTCAACCAGGTCAAAGGAACATAACAGGTCAAAGATTCAAGCATGGTAAAATATGTGGAAAAAGCCAAACAACTCCTAAAGAAGTTAGACCATGAATGGGGACAATGGGAATATTGCAAATTTTTAGAAGTGAGAATTCATAAGTAGATTTGTTAGCCAAGTTAGCATCTGAAGCCAACCAGGTGTTTAAAGAACTTTGAGTTAATCGAGGAACTTACCAAACCGAGCATCGAAGAAGAAAAAGTAATGAACACTTAGGAGGTGGCTGAGTGGATGAAGCCAATCATACAATACCTGGAACACGGAATCCTACCTGAAGATAAGCTTAAAGCATGGAAGTTGAAGATCAGAGCCGCGAGTAATCCATGTATAATGGTAAACTTTACAGAAGGTCACTATCACATCCATGGTCAAAATGTGTGTCTCAAGAAGAAGACAACTATGAACTTAGGGAAATCCATGAAGGGATATGTGGAGCTCAAGAAGCTCAAAATTCCATGGTCTGAAAAGTATTATTACAAGGGTATTACTAGCCTAACATGTCCAAGGATGCATTCCAGCTAGTCCAAAAATGCACTAAGTGTCAGTAATTTGCCCATCTTACTCATAAACCTTCTAACATTCATCATCCTATTGGAAGTCCGTGGGCTTTCGCGGTTTAGAGAATGGATATCCTGGGTCCATTTCTAATTTTTACGTCTCAGAGGAAATTCTTGATCGTGGCAATTGATCACTTTACAAAGTGGGTAGAAGTAGAAGCCATTCCAGCCATTACCAAGGCTCAGATATAACATTTCTTTTGGAAATAAGTTATTTGCATATTCGACATACCACACACTTTGATCACTGATAATGACAAGCAGTTTGACAATGAGAAATTTAAGGCATTCTGCTCAGAATTGGGCATCAAACTGAGATTTGCTTCAGTAGCTCATCCTCAGACAAATAGGCAGATGGACGTTACCACAGAATCATTATGCAAGGGCTAAAGAAGATATTGCATGAAAAGAAGGGAAACTAGGTAGAAGAACTCAACAACGTCATCTGGGCGTATAAAATAACACCTAGAGGCTCAACAGGAGAAACACCCTTTAGATTGACATACAGAATGGATGCAGTTATTCCTGTGGGAATTGGTTCACAAAGCAGCCGAGTTTTAGATCCAGACATCAACAATCTCAAAGCTCGGATTTCCCTAGACTTGCTTGAAGAACAAAGGGTGCAAGCATACGAGGTCTCGGAAGCACAGAGGCGGAGAATAGCCGGATATCATTACAGACATGTCCGACTAAGTTAGTTCAAAGAAGGAGACCTCATATTGAGAAGAGCAGATATAGGCAAAGGTAGCTCTGGAACTAGCAATCTCGGTCCTAATTGGGAAGGCCCATATTAAGTCACCAAAAAAACCACCAAGGGTGCATACAAGATAAAAAATGTGCAAGGAAAAAAATTGCCTCGATATTGGAGCTCGAATAGCCTTAGAAAATACTATCAGTAAAAGAAATTGTACTAAAAAAAGAAAGAAAGAGAGATAAACTCTAATAAAAGAAGCGCCATTACATTCCTTCATAATTATTTTTACAAAAAAAAAATCTAAGTATTTACATTAGCCTTAGACTCAGAAGGCACTAAGCTAAGTTCAGTAGAAGTATTGACATCCTTCAAAGTAGGAGTGAGCACTGTGGAGGTAGCAACAGCAAGGCTAATCCTAGCTGAGGACCCTTCCTCGGGATGATTAGGAATCCCCGGATGATCGAAAGAAGATCCCTCAACAACGGTTGACTTCTTGGAGACTCTTGGGCAGTCTCAGTGCTTCTTGGTGACTTTACCAGCAGCAACCAATCTCACAAGTCTGTGGACGTTTTTTTGTCATACTTGGAAAAGTGTAGATCAGGACACTAAGCAAGCATAATCCTTTTAAGCTCAGATTTATATGCCTTAAGGAACCTAGACACTATATTTTGATTGGATTTCAGGTCATCCTTCCGGCCTTCTTTCTCTTGCTCCAACTTGTCCATCAGCATGGCAAGCTCAGAATCTTACTCCTTCATCCTCTCAGTATGATGGGCCAGTTTATATTCAAGAACTCGGATCTTTTTGTCGCAAGACTACACCTCAGGCTTGGCCTTCTTAAGCTATTCCTCTGTAAGATCCAAAGCACGAGTAGCCACAACCAGCTTCTTTTCATAATCCTCGGCGATGGTGCCCACCTCGGCATCCTTAAAGTTGTATTCACTTTGAAGGATGAAATGCTCATCCTTAGCCAACAATAGGCCTTGGGCCATCTGCAAGTAGAGAAGGAAGCGTTAGTATATTGAGCAATACTTATTACCGCAGAAAGATATGTTCTAATTTTTTACCTCTTAGGCATTTGTAATAAGGCTATTATATAGCTTGCCTCTACCTACATCCCTTTACTGTTGGATGTTATACGGTAGACGTAGAGACTCGATATACTGGTCTTTCACTTGGGAATGCTGAATAATTAGTGAGCTTATCTTGTTCAAAATTCATTTTTTGGCATTTAGACACCTGGAAAGCCTCAAACGTTTGACGAAAACATTCTCTGCCAATTCCTCTTCGTCCTTGACAATCTTTTATCCCCTTGCACATTTTTTGGAAGACTCAGAAGCCTTTTTATGAGCATGTTCTACTGGAGGTTCTCTTACAGCCTCGATGCATTGTTCAGTGGAAGTCTCGGAAGGCTCCTCTTACCCCAATGTAAGGTTAGTAATCTCTAGTTCTTACCCTTGATCCTGACCTTCCTCCGGACCAATATCTGAAAGTAGTATCCCGGTAGCAAATGTTTTATAGTCAGCCATCTACAAATTAAAAAAGGAAAAGAAGAGTTATAATATACCTCAAAGAAGATCAACACTTACCATCGTTCCATTATATACTCTCCTAAGATATCATCGAGAACAATTCTCAGCTGAAATTCCCTCCAACACACTCCGAGTATGAAATCTTCTTATTAAGTTTGAGTCTTCATCAGGCAGCTTTCTTAGACGTTTTACATCATGATAAACATCGACCCATATATGCCAGATGCTGAAAAACTCTGTGAGATGCTCTATACCAAAATATTTATGCCTCAAAGAATTTGGTATGTCAAGAAGTCTCACAAATAGACTCAGATCGGGAATAGCCGATAGTGAAAATGTAAGCTCCCCCTTTTTCTTGTTCACACTATAAATGAACCGGAACATGTCAAAGTCTGGGTCTCTCCCTTCCTTATGCATAAGCTCTATATACTCGATTAAAATTCTATAGTTATTGGGATGAAGCTGCCTAGGCGCTATGTTATATCTATTCAAAAACAACTTCACGAAGGGATTTATCATGAATCTTAGCCCTCCCTCTAATTGGTCTTGATACACTACCATTTTAAAAGCATCAGGGTAAGGCCAATGCACCTTCTTATTGGTGGTATGCAACAAATATTATTGGAGAGTCCCAAATCTACGCCTATACCATTCTAGCATACCATCATATACTCTAGATTCAAACATATCTGATTTCACTTGCTCTCGTGGAGCCATTGGCACTAAAAACTCAAAAAACTGGAAATAGGAAAATAACACAAATAGAAGAAGTTATCTTCACCTGGAAAGCAAAGATTCTTCAAAAGTAGGAACATGATCGAACCCAAGAGACCTTGAAACAACAGGCAGATTTGCGAAAAGAAAACTTGGTAGCAGCGATAACAGAAGAGGAAAATGGAGATGAAGATTAACACAAAGCAAAGAAGAGGGCCATCCTTCAATTTATAATCTGAGGAAGGTTCTGGACGTACCTCAAATACCCTTAGCATCCAAACATCCACAGGGACATAATGATCATATGCGGTCTGACATTAATGAACCATTATTAGCACAACTATCAAAGCGTTATCCTTTCAAAAGATGCGACTATCCAGCTGACAGAACGTTGCTGAATTCACCACGTCTTCTGACACGCGAACGGATGTGACGACTCTCAAATTAAATAAGGCACATCAACAGGCGTAATGCTCATGCTTCCTCATCTAAAGTGCACGCTTCTCAAGGCACTCGGGCCTCCTTTCATAACACCGAGAGACTTCATGGTCACAGGCACTCGGGCCTCATTTCATAACACTGAAAGACCTTATGGTCACAGGCACTCGGGTCTTGTTTTATAACACCGAGAGACCTTATGGTCATAGGCACTTGAGCCTCGTTGCCTCGTTATAACACTGAAAGACTTTATGGTCACAATAAAGCCTTGAGCACTAAAAACTCCAGCGGCAGCTGGTTCCGAGTTAAACTCTCGGGTTGTTTTCGTAACACCGAGTTTATACAAATCTAGCTGGCAAAATTTTCTCTCTGCAAACATTTTTCTGAGACTCTGTACCGAGCGTCTTTTGCATCAATGACTAAGGCTGACCACCTCAGCTCACCCGTTAGTAGTAGACACTTTCTAGCGTGCATCAGTCTGAGCAACAACTACAGCTTCCTCGATATCCGGAACACTCGGACATAAATATCCGACCAAACTTTCGGGGGAATTCTTGATACCCCTCAGGTATATTTTTATCCAAATTAATAAACTTGTATTCCTAAATTAGAGTAACTTGCAGAACAAGGAGAACCAAATTCAAGTAGGAAAGAATCTTCTTCATCAGAAAGAGTCCCACACCTGGAAGACTTCCAAATCAAGGGAAATCGCCTCAAATAAAGATAAAACTTATAAGGAAAAAAAAATTTATTTCTCTCAGGTTTGAGCATCTCATTCTCTATAAATACTCTTCTCCTCCCCTCAAATTATTCATTCTATTCTATTATATCCTCGCTCTTCTTTTTTTTGACTTAAGCATCGGAAGATTTGTGGAGAAAATCCTATATCTCACATTGCCTGTTTGTTAATTGCTTGACCGCATGACTTGAAAGTTCCGAAATCAAATTATCACTAATAAATATTGATTAATTAAATAAATTCTTTAACTGCAATCATTTATGCCGTTCTATGTGTGCCCATACATATCTTATCCTGTCTTTATAATTCCTTTTGACGGTGGCATGCAGTGGTGGGCGTCTTCTGCATCTTGAGGGCGAGAAAAATTCATTTATGTAGGCAACTTGGCGAGTGGCATTGCAGAAGAGATTGCAAAAACAGGCAACAAAAGAACAATATAAGAGGACCAACTCACATGCCAAACATACCATAAAACACCCATAGTACGGACCACACCATAGGAGAATTATGAGAATCGATGAGGTGAAAAAGAAAAAATATATAGTATATACATGACGAGGATTGTCGGCTGATGGATTCCATAATTGGAGGAAAACACGTGGGACAGGTACCTACACACGTGGGTAAGGATACTCAATCATCATCCCACACGTGTTTTCCTTCATTCTCGTATTCTCTCATTATTAGAAGCGTGTACTTAGATAAAAAAAATTACTTGCTCCTCGTATTCAAACCGTAGCCAGATATTATGCCTTCAATTTCTTTTTAAGTTCTATTATATGCTTATGATTTAAAATTGTCAACTATCCGCGTTTGAACAATTAAATAGGTTTTTTTTTTCTCTTATCATTAATATTTATAGTTTGTTAAATTTTAATTATTATGATTTAATTTAAATGAATTATAAAAGTTTTAATAATTAATTTAACACATTTATATAAAAAATTTAAATTCCAAACATCTTTTTAGTAAAAATACTTTTTGTCAATTGATTTAAACAATTGTTGATATTAAATAATTTTTTTAAAAAAAATTCTTACCTATAATGGATCTAATACATTATGTGGTTAGATGAATAATACATAAGTTAAAAATAAAATACTTAATCAATTCATATTTATTATTCACATTGTAGGTAAGAATTTATATATATATATATATATATATATATTAAATGTTGAGCTCTAAAATTATTAAGCCAAAAATTTATTAAGTGTCTATCTGCACTCTAAAAGTTAATATGTTAAACTATTAATTTTAATTTTTTATTAAAAATAAAATATTTACTATACTTATTCAATATTATTTTTTAACTAAAATACTATTATACATATTTTAGTACTACTAAAATTCTAAAATTATTTATGTATTACGTATTTTTCAATCTTAAATTATTCAAAATGTTTTTTTCAAATCGTTAAAAAATAAAAAAATTACAGTAATTATTTAATATTATTTTTTAACTAAAAATTATTATACATACTTCAACATTAATATAATAATTCTAAAAATAATTTTATTATAACTAAAAAGTCATAACAATAAAAATTAAAATAAAAATAAAAATTAATGTGATATATTTTATTTAAATTTATTTAATTATTATTTTATTTTAATTATTTTATTTTACATTCCGTGAATCTACTATTAGTTTTTTTAAATGTGTTCTTCAAGAATTAATAATTTTAAGTTTAACATTTTATTTATTAATTATGATTAATATTATTATTATTTGGAGAGGAAGAGGAGCGTGGATTGCAAGAGGAGTTGATCGGGGCATCGGCGGAAGTAAAATAGAGAGTATCCAATGATTGTAGACAAGTGGGTGTCTGGTTGTCAAGAGACAGAATGGCATGCACGAGTGCTCGACATGGGACCACGTGTACCCACGTGGGCCAACCCTCTCACGTGAATTCAAGCAGCTTACCCACGTGATCTCTACTCTCCTTTGTCTCTCCATCCCTCCATCCCTCCATTTCTATTCACTGCGCTAGGACTTGCACTCACGCCCTCATGCATTGCAATCCAACCGCACACATATATCTCATTTCCATGAAATCCTCTTTCTTTCTTTTTTACTTTTTGGAAAAAATATATTTATATATATATAATGTGTGATGTTAATGCGCTATTGTGACATTCAAATACATACATGTCAATAAAATTGACGTTTTAATTAATTAATAATTTTTTATATATTAATTATTTAATATTAATGAATATATATCTATTGGCTATAAATAACGTATAAAAACAAATAGTTATTTATATTTTTTATCATAATTTCTTTTGTCAACAATAAAAATTAAAATAGATTAAAAAACCTTGTGGGCGAGAGTTTGTACAAAAATTTCCAAGTTTGACAACAAAATAAGAACATATAAACACAAACTCTAAAAAATTACAGACATCTGAAAGATCAAGAGAAATAAGATAATATCAACCATATCCATAAGACAAATAAATAAAAAGAGATGGCTATTGGAAACATTGGTACTGTGACGTCGTAGAAAGTCGACTGCAATAATAACGCCGATCATGGATAGGAAGAGAGAAATTTGAAATCCGACTGATCGAACAAACTTGTTGCTGTCCTTTGCAAACTGATGGGAGTGATTTGACCCATCATGAGTAAATTAAAATTTCTCTTACTACGATGCTGTTGCTTCTTCTCTTGATCAATCAAACCCCAACAAAGAAAAAAAAAATCATCCAAAAATGATAGAAAAGGTTCAAAAAAAGACAAATAAAAAATTATTTCAAAGATTAATTATAGAAATTAGATTTAGGTAATATATAGACAAAGAAAAGAAGGAACCAATTTCCAACTAAAGTAGACGAAAATTGGCTCCTAAAAACTACAATGATGAAATTTTTTTGCAGAGAAATAGAAAATACTCCAGAAGAATAGAGAGAGAAAAAATGGGCTTTTTATATTTTTTTTGTCATAATTATTACATTATATGACTTGCGAATGTCATATAATGTAAAAAATTAAATTTTCTATAATATTATATATGTGTATTTATAACAGCAGTGAAATAAAAAAAAGAATGATACGATTGTATATTTTATAATTTAAATAATTATATATGTTTAGAAAAAACTAAATTTTGTATTTACTTGTGTTGATCTAATATTACATTACACATCCTGCATATTTTTTGATTGTGATCGTTCGTACAAAACTTGAAAATAAAGTCTCTTTAGAATAACCAAGAAAATAATGACCATCTCCTATATGATATAAAAGGCATTCGGAGAAACCTAACAAAGTATGGTTTTAGTTCACAACTTAATTTGTGTTTAAGCTAAAGAGATAACAACATACAGAAGTAAATAATTGTAAAGGTTTAATCTTCACTTGTTCCATGTTTTTGCTTGTTCTTACTAGGAGCAGGCGAGATGAAAAATGAAGATTATGACTGCGACCTTAATCGTTAAATTGCATTAAAATTTTTATTCTCATCGAACATGCATAATAATATCTTTTGACAATGAGATCTTATTTCTGTTTTCATTAATAAAAATATATTTTAAAAAAAATACAGATATTAGCCAATCCGATGAGTGAAGAAATGAAAGCTAAAGAAGAAAACGATTGTTGGCATGCATTGGAGTTGTGCTGTGCTGTGTTTATTGAAAGGAAATGTTCAAGTTAAAGTCCCCTACCACTTTGTACTCTGTAGCTTCTTTTCGTGCAGTTTTTATTTTGCTTAATTCATATATATCAATTTTGTATCTTAAAAAAAAAAATTAAAAACTTAAAAAGGAATTACTTAAGTGGAAGCACACAAATACAAGTTACAATGGTATTAATCCAAGTCGTTAGTAATTATCAACTTTAACCACAAGTCAAGATTAAAGTTATTAATTAATGGGGCATTATATGTTGGGTTGAACTAGCATGTTGTGTAAGTGTAACACTCTTTCGTTAAAGTGGAATAAGAAACTGGGGCGTTAATTGCAATTAGTGAAGTCAACAAAATTATTAAAAGCTCTATTACTGCCCATTGGGTAACAATAAACGTCAAGATCAGAAATTTTGACCCGTAAGCTAATAATCAACCCATTTAAATGAAATTAAATTAAATTTAGCATTCAAAATTGAGATTTTTTCATAAATAACAGAGATTTAACATTGGCATGCTCCCTTCATGGGTAACCTGTGCAATCAATTGCCTTCGCCTACCTCCCCGCAGCGTAACCTATCCTATATTATACCCGTATTAAACACTTCTCCATCGAGCCCAGTGCTATTTCACCACGCGAACGCACGCGCTCTGTTTAGTTCATTCTTCATGGTTCGGTGCTGTCATGTTTTGCCATGTCATATTAAAGTCATGGGTCCCGCACTGAAGAAGAAAAAGATGATGAGGATGAAGATGCTTGTGTTGTCACATGATTAACCATCATGATCTGATGATTTTTGAGGCGCGTGTACGTAATGCGTGAATTGTAAATGACCTCTTTATTTATTAGTATTGTTATTATTATTATTGTTATCATCCTGGTCAACGGTCAGCGACCGAGAAAGCCGCTTTTTAGGCGAAGTTCATAAAGGCCCATACAAAAAAACACACACACAGAGACTTAACCGTGGTTAAAACAAAACAATTCACGAAGCTTAGTAAGGTTAAACCAATGGTAAAAAGAAAAAGGTAAAAGCAGTGCATAGCGAATCAATATATATATATGAATTGATGATGATGATGATAATATTGAGCCAATAGAGGGGCACTGACACAAGTCATGATTGAATCTATACCCATCTGTCTGTCACTCTCTCTGTATCTTTTTTTTTTTTTTTTTATATGTATCATGGACTAGTCCCATCCTTTCACTATACTGCTAAAAGCAAAAGGCTGTGACACCTCTGGCTACAAAAGCTCAGCCATTTTCTACCCCTCTTTTCCTCCACTTTTCTTTTCTCTCTTCCTCAAATCCTATATTACAACTATCAAAATATCACCTAAAACAAAACCCACAAACAAAAAGATAACAAGCTTGATTGATAGCTTTGTAACAGAGCTAAACAGCAGCTTGTTGGATTTGGGTCTGGTTTTACTACAAAAGAGAAACAAGAATAATGGGTGAGAAAGATGATATGCTGGGTTTGGGTTTGGGGCTGACTCTGAGTTTGGGCGGTGATGGTGGTGGCGGCGTCGAAAGCCAACAGCAGCAGAATCATCAACCTTCTTTGAAGCTCAATCTCATGCCATTTCCATCGCTCTTCCCTCAAAATAACCACCACCGGACCTCCTTGAATGACCTCTTTCAATCATCTGGTACATATCTTTGGTTTTTACTAATGTTCTGTTGTTACTAGATATTTTTATTTGCCTCTCATCAGCACAATATTGCTAGATACTTACATGCATGACTGACAGTAATATTTTTGTTTTCCATCTTGGATAATTTCTTCTTCACCTAATCTTAATAATTCTTGAAAAATAAGCTGATTCAGTGAAACAAAAAAAAATCAAGAAATCTTATCCTATTCAGAATTGTCTACATTAATTACAAGGTTGCCATTTGTTTCTAATTCACGTTGAACGCATGGCAGACAGGAACTCCGATATGAGGTTGTTTCAACGCGGGATCGATATGAATCGGATGCCACTTGTCGCCGATTGCGACGATGAAACCGGCGTTTCTTCGCCAAACAGCACGATTTCCAGTCTAAGCGGAAAGAGGAGCGAGAGGGAGCAGATTGGAGGAGAGGAGGCCGAAGCGGAGAGAGCATCTTGCTCTCGTGGCGGCAGTGACGACGAAGATGGTGGTGCGGGCGGCGATGGAGACGGCGATGCATCTAGGAAAAAGCTGAGGCTTTCAAAGGAACAATCCTTGCTGCTTGAAGAGACATTCAAGGAGCACAATACTCTTAATCCTGTAGGTGGCATTTTGGTAAATGTAAACATTTTTTTGTCTGTTTAACTGGATGTAGTGAAATAAAATGTGGTGGGTTTTTCTTTTTGCGGATTACAGAAGCAGAAGCTTGCTTTGGCGAAGCAGCTGAATCTGAGGCCAAGACAGGTGGAGGTGTGGTTTCAGAACAGGAGGGCAAGGTGAGAATTTGATTGGGATAATAGTGTAATTAAAGTCAAAGGAATAAGGATAAAACGGTCTTTTTAACTGACCCTGTTCTAAGTTCCTTTCGAAGTCCAACTTTCAGTTATGTCATCATCTTTAATGCTATTTAAGATAAAAAATATTGAAAAAAGAAATGGAGTGCACTATTACTTACTATTTTTGTATCAGTTTTTTTTAATGGTAAAGTGGCAGCGTTTGCTGCTAAAGGGTATGGTATCTTCCCACTTTCGGTTTTTCTCTGTAGGAGGAAAATTCGATGTAACTTCAGTTTCAGCATCTTATTCGAATTTTACTAAATATAACTTGTAGTATATAGTTTTGGTATGAACATTTATTTGCTAGTTTCAGATTTAAAAATTGAATGCAATCTGTTGCTTTTGAACTGCAATTTAATGCATGCTAATGATGTTTTAAGATGATAATTCATTGTGGAGTTTATCCCATAATTTTGTTTGTTTTGGATAAATTGCTAATTTGCGGAGATGAAAACTGAAAGGAATGAAATTGGTGCAGGACTAAGTTGAAGCAAACTGAAGTTGACTGTGAGTACTTAAAGAGGTGCTGTGAGAATCTAACACAAGAGAACAGAAGGTTGCAGAAGGAGGTGCAGGAGCTTAGGGCATTGAAGCTCTCTCCACAGCTCTACATGCACATGAACCCTCCCACCACACTCACTATGTGCCCTTCATGTGAGCGTGTTGCCATCTCATCCTCATCCAATGCTAATGCTAATGCTGGTGCTGCTGGATCAACTACGGCTAGCCGCCACCCAGTGATTCCCCAACCGCAACGACCTGTGCCCATTAAGCCTTGGGCAGCATTGCCCATCCAGCATAGACCTTTTGATGCGCCTGCCTCTAGGTCGTAAATGTCTGCTGGAGATGGGGATCCTATGGTGAAGCATCAGCAGATAGAATTTAGGTTTAAGGATTTTCCAGGCATGTGGATTTTTATGTTAAAGAATATGTCCGAAGGAAAAATGAAAGGTTAGGATGCAGTTTTGTATAGGGCAGACTTACAAAGTCGCAGAAAGTAGTGTTCATATAAATGGCAAAGTTTGACTAACTCGAAGCATATGACAAATGCATCTGAATATCTCTTTGTTAATGTTAACTATCCTAGGTTTTGATGGGGACAAAGTGGTGGATTTGTCATGTAGGAATATTTGATGTGGTGTTACCAATTATCTTAATGAAAATTTATCCCCTACATCATATTTCAGTGAAAAATTTAATGTGATTCTACTACTGCTTTGGGAAAACGCTGATATTAAATCAGCTGTGCTTCCTATCATCCTAATGCCAAAATGATCTATTGTGATACCGTGGCTTCATAAGTTGTGTATGACAACAAAACTATTCTTCTTCTATCTTAAGACCACACTAGCTTTCTAGGCTATCAAGGAGAATAGCTTCCTACTTGTCCTCGTTTAGTATTAAGTATGTTTAGTTAGGATAATTTTTTTTTGGTCAATAAAAACGATGTTGTTTAGTTAGGAGGATTGATCACATAGGGACGGAAGATAACGTTTAAGAAAGGTGAACTGATGAATAACTTGAAAAATGAAAATTTAACTTTTTCTTTTAACTAACTTAGATAGCTAAGTCTTGCGACCGAGTATGAGAGAGTAAAGAAATTTAACTTTTTTTTTAACTAGCTTAGATAGCAAAGTCTTGCGACTGACCATGAGAGAGCAAAGGTGATTGAGAATTGATGTTTGTTTTCAACTAAATACTTTTACCCCTTAAAATGACAATTTAACTTGATTGTTTAGTTTAAAAGAAAAAAATGAAGAATTTAAATTTATGGCTTTTTAAAATTTAAAATTTAAAATTTGGCATATATGATAAACATGCAATAATAAAAGATAAATGGTTTAATTTAATGAACACTCTTTTGTGCTCACTCATTTTTCTGTCCGAGGAACACCGAAGTGATTTAGGTATTCACCCTAGTCTTCCCTTTAAACCCCTTCCATCCTTCCACTTTTCTTGCAATTAATGTAATAGTGTTCCAATTTTGTGATGAATCAATTCAATAACTCAAATTTGAAGCTATTCAGAATGTGCAAAGATGCCAAGAGGTCCGTGGAAAGAAGCACCTATCCTATAAACATGTTGTGGTTAAAACAGCTACCGTCTGGTCTAATTCTAGAGTCAGCAATGGAAATGCCAATCTTATGACCCACTTTGAAGAATTCTGCATTGACGCCCTGCACGAGATGGCATTCATCAAAGATTTAAAAACCCAATCAAAGTCTTCACTGATATCGATGATGATCGATATCCTTGTCGCTGGATCCTATATCATGCATATTTATTAACCTTTACATCGTCCTCGTGTCCTACAGTAGTAGATGGTTAACCTACATGTATATGGGCATCCTCTTTTCCATCAACTTCTTAAGTGTGAGATGATGCACTTTACCTGTGGCTGGTGGGTGGCTTCCAGCCCAATTGGGTAAAATATTCAACGCATATTGCTGCATGGACAGAAAAAGAGATTCTTATGAATCTGTTTTCAGTAAATCATGCCATCTCCCAGAGCAGTCCAACCAAGAAAAAAAAATAATAGAAATAAAAAGAAATAAACTCCCAAAATATGATTCATGAAGACATTTGGGGCAAAGAAGCTTTAGAAAAAATGAAACATTGAAAGCAAAAGCACAATACGGCCCCCTGGAAGTTTGTTTAGTTAACTTGGGAAGAAATTTGCATTTTGACTTACATGAATCAGAAACAATAAAAATTGCATTTGATTACTATATTTTGCATAACTAAAACAAATGACATCCAATACTTTTACAAAGAAAGTTTCTGAAGGTACAATATAGTGAAGTCAAACGGTATTCACAGTGTCCGCAAGGGCACGCAATATGCAACCCAAGCCAGCTTTCTCTGTCAACTTTTCATGTATTCGTAGACACTGGTCGCAAGTTGGCCGGTCACCGGTAGACAAACCCCTATACAAGTACCTGTGGACATGACACAAAAATAGCCCGGTAAAATTTGCAAACACTATGGGAGGGACACTCCGCAGGCACATCACATAAAATTTTACCGTTTTTTTTTTAATTAAAACGCAGAATTTTACTTGGTGAATGTTCATCTGGCTACCTGCATCAATATTTTTTTGACTATTATTTGTTACTGGTAAGGTAATCCTTCAATATCTATAGAACATTTTAAAAAGAAAATGGTAGAAAAACATAGCACACCAACTAGAGAGGTTAATAATCAGGCAGTATTTATGCATACATATAATGTGAAAGCTTAGCAAGAGCCAAAATAAGCAAACACAAGTACGAGCATCAGCTAGATTTTTTAAGTTTTCAATAATAGCATTTACACTTGATAACAAGGGCAGTTCAGCAGGCGAAAGATAAGGTGATTCTTGCATGGTCCAATGTATTTAAATTCTTCTAAATCATCATATACAAGGAAAACCTGAGCACTTCAATTGATACACATGCAAGACTGTCCAGAAAAAAAAAAAGTTCTAAACTCAAGATAAAATGATAACACCATGTTACTGATGGGCAGAATCAGTTTCCTCCTACTTTCTTGGCTGAGGAGCTGAAAGCGCCACTAAGACAATGATACTACAACGACAAGGTCTTGCAGTGGTTCAGGGACTAGCATTTTGCAAATGACAAATGGAGCGAGAAGAATCCTATCGGAGATTAACATTGTTCAAGGCAATATTTTAAATCCCAAATCCAAGAATTCTTTGGTTGAAAAAGAAGGAGATCCATTACACACAGAAGAAACGATTGTTGGCTAAACGAGTAATCTTTACATCAAAAAGCTATCTATAAGCAATAGTCCTCCCCTTAATTGGGTAACCACATAAAGAATTTCAACAGTCATAAAGAAGCATTAATTGGCTAATTAGAGTGTTAGACTTGCATTGAGGAATTGATGAGCTATAGCACTAACGATAATGAGATGGAACATGTAAGGAAGTAACCAAAAAAAAAAAAAAAAACTGAATTTGAAACAGCACAGCTAAATTGATTTGAACATAACAATTCAGAACAAAAAAAAAAGGAAAAAGAGACTAACTTCATGAGAATATCGTAGTACTCAGGATCCAGCGAAGAGAACATCCCTTCCACATCTTTTATAGCCATGATCGCTCTATGAACCACTATCCAATTCGCCGACTGCAAAGAAAACAAGAAAAAATGTGAAGAATTGCATAAGATGACTAAGCGAGAATGAATCAACAGAAAGTGAAAGGAAAAAAGAACCACCTTGCATCGCTCATCTCGAGTGCTCGGAGGCGATCCCTCGAGTGCCGTTTTGAGAGCTTCTACGGGCTTGTACTGTTTAAGTAAGCTTTCGATCTTGCGAGATTTGTGTTCAATTCTTGTAATTATCGCCTCTGCGTTCTCTGCTTCTACGAATTCTTCCGTTTCTGCCATTCTTTTTCCACCCCCTGCGTCTCCGTGAAGAGGAAGAAGAAAAAGTTAAGTCGCCGTATTTTGCTATCAATAAACAATTGACATTATGACCACGGCCCAAGGCCCAGCATCTGGTCGCATTATGGGATCCAGTTTCATACCTACACCATAAATAAATAATTGGTAAAAAATCACGGACCAACCTAGTTGTTGAAATATTTTACGTTCATTTCATTTCCTTATCTTCTTTAATGATTTGTACTTTATATTATAGTATAAGCCCCTCCATAACCTGCGATTTCATGAATTTATATCTATAAATTCGACAGGGATGAAAGGACATATTTGTCTTTTACGTCAACGGTCATAATTACAACAGCACCACTTTTGAATTTTGCTCCTCCTCCTCTTCTCAACTTTCCTCTCTTCCTCTTCACTCTAATTTTCCTTGTATTCAAAGTCTTCCTTTCTTCATCTTCTCAATCTCGCCTCACGCAACACAATTGTCAAAAAAGAAAAAAAAAAAAAAAGAAGGAAAGATCTATTCTTCTATTTTTCTCCATTAATGGCAGATTCAAGATCTCACCCCAAACCCCCTTTCTCACCTCAGGATCTTCATGGAATTCACTCCGCAGCCAGAACAGTCACCCATCACAAGTCTTTAACTCGCATAATCTGTAAGTCTATTTTCTTTATCCTTTTTCTTGTTGCTATTCCCTTATTTCCTTCTCAAGCTCCTGATTTTATCAACCAGACCTTGCTTACTAAGTTCTGGGAGCTTGTTCACTTGTTGTTTATTGGTGTTGCCGTCTCTTATGGCTTGTTTAGTAGCAGAAATGTTGATGGGGATTTTGATGCCACCCAGTACTCTAGTACTAGTAATTTTGATGATTCTCAATCTTCCAACTATGTGGCTAGGATTTTTCATGTTTCCCCTATTTTTGAAGATGGGTATGAAAATCTATCTGTGTCTGATGAGAAAAATGCGTACCACGCTTGGAATTCTCAGTACTGTAATGGAGGTGAGTCTAATGTTAGTGCTAGTAGCTCTGTCAGTGATAAACAGAGAAAAAATGGTTTTGTAAATTATGAAAATGGGAGTGAGATTTCACTTGAGCGCGATGAGAATTGTGGTGTTCAAGCTTGGAATTCTCAGTATTTTCAGGGTGAATCAGTGGTTGTATTGTCCCAAGTAAATTATGAACTTGATGAATGGGGAAATTCTAGGCAGGTAGCTGGTTACAAACCCTTAGGTTTGCCGGTCAGGAGTTTAAAATCCAGGGTTAGAAACCCAGATAACAGTCCTCATTTTAGTGATGGAAGTGAGTCTGGTTCAAGCTTGGTTGGTGCTTCTAGCGGTTCTAGAAGGAGTATGGATGGGAAAAATTTTGGTGATATGGATCCACAAATCTTGGAGGAGAAGTTCAATGAAAACTTTGCCTTGCATTCTCAAGTTCCATGGCGTTCTAGATCAGAAAGGGTGGAATTGAGGGAGAAAGTAGGTTATGTTGCTCATCCTTCACATTTTAGGCCTCTTTCTGTTGATGAAACTCAATTCGAGTCTCTCAAATCTCAGTCTTTTAGGTCCACAACTTCTTTCTCTTCTCATGCTAGTTCAATGTCAAATTCACCAGCCATGCTCTCTCCCTCACACTCTGTTTCTTCTGATTCTCCACGTTCAAGAACAGAAGAATTAGAGAAAAATAAGGATTTCTTTGCATCATATCCTGCTGATTCTCAATCACCACAAATAAAAAAATCTCGCGATGCTCCATTGAATGCTTTTCACTTGAGGAGGTACAGTAGTGGTTCTTTGTTCCAAAAGGATTTGCACAAACCCTTGAAAGAGGGGTCAAAGGATCTTAGTAGGAAGAGAAGAGATGGTTTACTGAGCAATAAAGAGATTGGTCACCGTTCTTTGGAAATGGATAAGAAGCCTGTGATGATGGTGAAAGCTTCACCAAGAGGAAAATCTGTTAGGACTATTAGAAGCGGTGTATATACTGCTGAGGCCGCAAAGGCTGGAGGACTGAACAAAGACCGCATTGACGACCAGGCTGGAAAAGGATATAATGAAGTAAAAGCTGCAAATATAGGGAATAATGAAATGAAAAGAGAAGGACTTGTTAATACATCAATTGGCATCACTAAGAAGAATCTTGATACTCAATATGACCTGCCAAAGCCAGCATTTGCCAACGCTAATCTTGATACTAAATATAATGAGGTAAATATGGGGAAAACCGAAATGAAAAGGGAAGGATTCAGTAATTTGTCTACCAGCATCAGTAAGAAGAATCTTGATAATCAATACGATGTGGCCAAGCCAACATTTGCAAAATATCAGGTGAAAGAAAAGGAAGAACCTTCAGAGATTGTTACTTTGGAGTCTGAACAAGACTCTCAAAGTGAGAGTGATAAGAGTCGATTGAGCTATGATGAAGATGCTGTGTTTGACTCCATAAGTGATGCAGGGAATGATCCTAATGAGGTTGATAGGAAGGCTGGTGAGTTCATAGCCAAGTTCAGGGAGCAGATTAGACTTCAGAAAGTGGCTTCTGTGGAAAGATCAAAAGGCCGCTTGAGTGGCAAGCATTTAAGGTGAACAATAAGCTTGTAAATTTGGAATTCTCTGTAGGTATCTTAACAATATGAAGATGAAGGTGAACACCCTTCTACATCCGTTTGAGATTTGATGCTCCGTCTCTTCATATGTAGATACAAAGTTATAGTTTTGGTGGAAGCTTGTTGTCTTGTGTACCCACCAACTCTATAGAGAATCAGAGATTTATTTAGTTCTTAATTTGGTAGAAATGTTTTACCTTCTGATTATCATATTTCATTCAATTTTTGCCACTAAATTAAATTGGTCTCTTTAGTGCAGTATTTATCACTGTTATGTCTTCTTTAGGTTGGGTATTTCCTGTTCTCCAGCCACATTGGTTGCATTGCTGTAAGAGTATTAAAAAAAGGTTGTTTTATGCCGTGTGTATAATTGTCTTGAAACATCTTATGGGGTGAATATGAGTTTGCACAGAGATGAATAACCACGTTTTTTATTAGTGTACTATTAACTTCCATTGTTTCAGGCTTTCGCATCTTGATTGTAATCAACAAGGGAAGTTCACAGTGACCTGAAATCATGACATGATCTTTTTAAGGCAACAGCCTAATAAATCGTCAAACAGCAGAATAGGACGTCCTAAATGAAGCAAACGACAGAAGTTTCGTTTGGGCCAAAGATCCGTTAACCCAAAAGGCCAGAGATATCAAACGACACACCAAAAAAAAAAAAAATCTTTAAAATGCAGAGACTAATTTATTGGCCATTACACCTTAATTAACCACTTTGTTTGGTCTATAAAATATTTATTGTTATAGACTGGGCGGGTTCCGGTTAAGAACAAAACCTCAAATAACGACTCGGCCGGAACTTTTCTTGGACATTGATGTACCTAAGTTTGTCGTTTAAGCTTACACCACAGTCGTTTAGTTAATTACAGCGTACTTAAGTCATTAGAAAAGTCCGAGCGTTGTAGTGAATATCCCATTAATAAATGTCCGAGCGTTTTAGTCTCGTTTTCAGGGGTTTGTTGAGAGAAAGCGAAAGCTGAGACAAAAAAAAAAAAAAAAGTCAGTGAAGAAAAAAAGAAAGAGCTGCAATCTTTGTAATCTATAAGCTCAATCTGCCATTACTTTGCTTTAACAACAACATTTTTATTTAATTTATGCCTTATTAATTCTCAACCCGACCGCTTTGCTTTTTTGTTTTTAAATTTTAACCCTGATTTATCCAAATCTAGGGGTTTCAATTTCACCATAAATGATAAAAAGCATGCGCATTCTTCAAGCACTTATGATTTCTTCTTCGATCCTGGCTTCCTTGTTGTGTTGTCGAAATTGGCCCTGTTGTTCAGTTCGCTGAGGTTCTGCGCTGGTAATTTTGGCTTGTTTTGATTTTTTTTTTTTGTGAATATTCGGTTAGGGGAAAAGGTTAAGGATCGAAGGTGAAATTGAATGAGCGAGTGAGGAAATTATGCATTTAGAAGAATTGAATGAAGGGGAAGTGGAGGTGAAAAGTGGTGGTGGAGGTGAAAATGTGATTTTGGATGTGAAGCGGGTTTTGGTAGGAGCAGGAGGTCGTGCTTTGTTTTATCCGACCTTGTTGTATAACGTTGTGAGGAACAAGATTCAATCAGAATTTCGATGGTGGGATCGGGTTGATCAGGTAAAAAAAAAAAAATCCTCTATTTTGTCATTTTATATGTAAAAAGAAGTTTTATTCTATTCATTTTTTTTGTTACTTGTTGAATGTATTTGTTTGTTCTGATTGTGATATTGCTTTATTTCCTGCTGTTGCTATGGCAAAGACGAAAATAGTTTTTTATATATGTTTTTTTTTCTTTTTACAGTTCTTATTGTTAGGTGCTGTTCCCTTTCCTACTGATGTGCCTCGCCTGAAAGAACTTGGCGTTTCTGGGGTGGTTACCTTAAATGAACCATATGAGACTTTGGTCCCTACATCGCTATATCATGTGAGTTCGAGCATTTTGTCAATGTCATTTTGCAATCTCTCCTTTTTTCCTCTTAAATAGCCCGTGGAACAAGTACCAGCAGCTGCATTTTCTCACAATATGCAAATGTCTGTATACATGTGCGTTTTGAATTCCAAATTTATTATTAACTTGGTTTTGTAATTTGTAGGTTCACGATATTGTTCATTTGGTCATTCCAACTAGAGATTATCTGTTTGCTCCATCATTTGCTGACATATGCCAGGCTGTAGATTTCATTCATCGTGAGCTTGCTCTCAATGTTCTCTGCTGCTTATTTTTCTGGCATTTATTTTGGTTTCTGAATTTTGATTTATTTGTTATTTATAATCTTTTCTCTTTTATTTTTTGGAATTTGTTTTTGAAGAAAATACCTCCATTGGGAAGACAACTTATGTTCACTGCAAGGCTGGTAGAGGGCGCAGTACAACCATTGTTCTCTGTTACCTTGTATGTTAAAATCCAAAATTTTAACTAATTGAGTGACTGACTTCATTAGCATTCTTTTAACCTTTTTGAGATCTTTTCTTCTTGTACTAAAATAGGTGCAACACAGGCATATGACACCTGATGCTGCATATGAGTATGTGAGGTCCATTAGGCCAAGAGTACAACTGGTCTCTTCCCAGTGGCAGGTATGTTCTCTAATATAAGCTCTTAGCCCTTAGCACAATCATTTCTGATCAGTCTTGTTAATGCTTTTCTGAGTTCCCCTTTTACTGTGCCATTAATACTTGCATTAAAAGATTTAAAAAAAGGGGCAGATCCACAATGTTTTCTCCGTCTGGCTGTTTGTCTGCAAACTGCAATACAACCTAAAATCTAGGGGTGTAATTGAGCCGAGGCGAGCTTTGACCAATTTGAACTTGGTTCATTTATAATTAAGCCGAGCTTGCTATCTTACATGGTGTTCATGAGCTGTTTGCGAGCTTAAACGAGCCTAAAGAAATTTTAAAAAATACAAACTATTAATTAAAATTATATATTTAAAAATTAAAAATAAATTATTTATTAAATAAATTACAATATATTTAATAAAAATTATAATTTTATTCCAATAATATATTTTTTTAAATATTTGTTATAATACGAATTAATATATTATATATCTAAAATCAAATTACTAAACATTAAAATTACGAGTTGGCTCACGAACTTCTATTCGAGTTTATTTGCGAGCTTCACGAGTCGACCTTTATACAGTTTGAGCTTCGCTCGTTTATTAAACGAGCTTTAGTATATCCTAAGCTCGAATGAACTTTTATCGAGCTGAACACCGAGCTGCTCGTGAGTGGCTCAGCTCATTTACACCCTACTAAAATCTGTGACTCAAAATTAGAAAAAATGAAAAAGGAATAGAAGGAGAAGTCAATTCAACTTTTTTCCAGATAGGGCCAAGCGCAAATTCTGAGAATTGGGCTACCCTAAGCAAGCTGTGTTATGGATCACTTTGAATTAGCTGAGCCCAGATGATTTTTTTTTTTCATAAAGCTTGTTTCATTTTAATTCCTGAACTCATTTATGGTAATCATAACCTACAGGCTGTTCAGGATTACTATCTGAAGGTGAAGGTAACAGGCAACCCTGGTTGCTTCATGATAGCAAGGAAAACTTTAGATTTTCTAACTGAAGGAGAGAGCAACCGGGACATAGCAGCATCTGAAGATGGTTCATTTGTGGTGATTACAAAATCAGATCTTGATGGATATGATGTCAGGTGTGAAACAAGTATGGGGGATAACAAGATGTTGGGTGAACTGAGCCTGGCATGCAGGGTTCAATTTGCTAGTCAGGCAGCAATTTCCAGAATTTCATGCCTGTGGCTCGGATGCCATGCAAGCCAGAAATCCTCAAGGAAAGAGCTTGAGAGCTCTATCGAGGATGACCAATTGAGAGGTTTTGCTGTTGACATCCAAGTTCATTGAGATGTCAAAATCTATTGGAGGTGTGACCTCTAGAGTTTTATTTATTTGTTCCTTTGATTTTTTGTTGGGTCACCGCAGGAAAAAATGAAGATTTATATTATAAGTAGGAGCTATGAAGATGGTACCATCCCTTGTTGTATTTGGTATAGATCCTTCTAATGAAGCATCCAAGAATAGGCTGGTGCTATTGTAGATGGATTATGTTTTCTTGTATGAGTTTCTGATGACTGAATTCTGCTGTTTTGAATAGGCAAGAATTCCGGGATTGTATTTTGCTTTGTCTGACATATGTGCATGGGATAGATCTGCCATATTCTTTTTCAATCAAGGCTCATAGTCTTCCGTGTGTTCAGTGCAATTTGATATGAAGGGTGAAAATTTTGAGCATTAGTTATTTCAAGTTACAGTCCTTTGTTCTTTTATCCAGGCACTGTCTATGCATGAGATTGTAAATTGTAATACATAAAGAATATACTAATATCTGATTTTTATTTCTCAAGCATACAAGTTCACAGGTGCTTACGAGAATTTATTATTCACTCAAGGAATGGGAAGTTGTTGAAGATTTGAATCTCAGCTTCAATTCTTCTATAGCCTTGTACTCATTATATTAAACACCAAATATAATCACTCAATTATACATTTTAATGGTTAGGATTATTTTTCAGTATTATATAGGTTTCCTGTCCATTGAAGAAATTCCAATTTCCAAGCGTAATGAGAATTTTTTTCTTCAATATTGCATCAATTTCAAACTGTCTATAACGTAAATTTTAAATTGCAACAATTTCCTTAAGAAAATTTTTAGCTAAACAAAAACATAATTTTCAATTTTCGATTGGTGTTAAAATTACCGTCGCCATATAATCAAACTTGTTGTCTCTAAGTGCCAGCAAAGAGCGACGGAGTAAAAAAACTCGCTAAGGGACGATAATTAATGCGTCGTCCATCTTCTTGAGCGAGATTTGAGAATCATCTAGCAACAATACTAAAGGACAATAGGCGACGTAGAAAATGTCGCTATATAGAATTTTTGGGTGCGTCGCGTCTTCCTTAAGGTGCATAAATGAAATATGAGAAAATATAGGGATGAACATGATATTTTGTTATCCCCTTTTTGAATGATATGAAACCAGAATCAAGATAACAAAAAGGCCGAAGGCAACAAAGAAACGGTTGTGCTGTCCACGGAAGCGATGCTGATGAATTTGCTCTCGTCGTCCCCTCCTCTTCCTAAGCTTTGTTTTCCTTGTAAGTTCTCTACACTCCCTCCGGCTCTGTTTAGCGTCATGTCTCTGTAGCACAATTCTCTAGAGTCGAGTTTGCATTTTCCTGGTGCTGTTCACTTCATTATTGGACATAATTAGCTCGAAGATGCCTTGAATCTTTGCAATGATGCATCTTTGTTTTGTTTTGCAGAAATTTAGGAAACTAGATTATTTTGTGTCCCCTATATCATGTTTAAATGGAAACATACTTATGTCCACTTTCTGGCAGATAGAACCCTTTCAGTATCTCCCACTTCAGCAAATGTCTACGCGTCAAAGAAGTTTATAGTACACTGCTGTCGTAATTGCAATGATGATAGGTGATGCACTAAAAAGTTGTTCCTTCTTAATTGTTTATCCTTAAAATTTTAAGTTCTGCAAATGAACATTTCATGTATGGCCATTGGCCAGTTTACAGAATGAATGTGTGACACATTGTGAAGAGACATTGAGGCGTAGGCTTCTCCTTTTCTTCTCTGCCTCATCATTACTCTTGTTTCAAACTTTGCCTTCTTTTGGCAAGACAAAAAGTAAGAATCCATACGATGAAAGGCGCTTGTTAGAGCAGAATAAACGGATACAGAGAGAAAATAATGCACCTGAAGATTTCCCAAGTTTTGTTAGAGAAGGTTTGTTTCTTGCTATATTAGTGGGATTCTGATTTTTATGATCTTCCTTTTGGCATTGTTCTGCACCATAACATATCTAAAGGACCTGTGGAATTGTGGATAATGTGTATTGGATGTGATTCAGGTTTTGAGGTTAAAGTAGTGGCATCAGAGAATTATGTAAAGCGTGACTCAGGGCTTATATATCGGGATTTCGAAGTTGGTAAAGGTGATTGCCCAAAGGCTGGTCAACAGGTTTTTCTTTCAATTTCTTTTAAAGCTGCAGATTTTTTTATTTGTATTGTTATGGGATTTATAATATGCAAAATAATTCAAACAAGTGTTGGAGACATGAAACTTGCCAATTTATCTAATGAAATTTGAAATTTAAGTTGGATGTCTTTCTCAATGAATGGAACTGAAGGACACTTTTATGTACTAAATTTGAAACGGTTCTCATAGAAATTGTAGATTCAAGTGGAGAAAGTTTAACGTCTTTAGTTGTGTTTGATCATACATGGATGGATACATCCAACAATATCTTCGCTAGAAATTTGTCGTGGCACCTTCATTACTTTTATCTTACCAGGTTTATTCTGTTTTTCATTTTTGAGCTGCTGTTGATTCAGAAACTTTGCAGGTGACTTTCCATTATATTGGTTATAATGAGTCAGGCCGTCGCATTGACAGCACTTACCTGCAGGGTGCTCCTGCCAAAATCCGTGTGGGCACCAATGCAGTGGTTCCAGGTGAAAAGACTTTTTTAAAAAAAAAAATTATGTTAATGACGGTTGCCTTTCTTCTGGGCTACATGACACAGAGATTACTTCTTGCCTAAACCTGTTTTTTTCTGTGTATATTTTCAAAGTATACATTGAAATTTGTAAAAATAAAGAAAAATTTGTATGCAGGATTTGAAGAAGGAATTCGAGACATGAGACCTGGTGGCAAGAGAAGGATAATCATTCCTCCAGAACTTGGGCCACCAGTAAGTTTATGCAGTAGGAGTTTTGACAACCCTTTAATTTTCTGTTTTAATTTTTCCTGATTTATTGGGAAACCTGAACCACTCTTAACATTACTCATGAAAGAGATCTGGTGATCTACAGGTTGGACCTTCCACATTCTTCAGCTCAAAACAGTTTGAAGTGTTTGACGTGGAACTTCTAAGCGTCCAGGATTGTCAAAGGAGGACTATAGCATTTTATTCTGATGTTGTATGCAATTGACATTTCTTGTTCTCCATTCTACTCTTATTTACTTTCAAACGTGGATTTTGCTTGGAAATTTAAATGGCATATATATTCATTGACTGCAAATCATTACACCTTCTGAACTCTCTCATGTCGGTTTACTGTCTTCATCTGATCTGATTGTTGATGACTCTCGCCTGATGTTAGGAAGGAGAACAACTGCACAAGTGATATATGAAAAAAAAATAAAAAATCAAGCCTTTTCTTTTATTATGTGATTATAGTTACTTCTTTTTTCACTTTGACAATTTATCCATTGCATCTGCTGACATTAGTCCGACTTTGAGAGTTTCCTGTTAAGGATATCCACTCTTCATCTACTCCTGCTCTGAACGGGCGGGGGCAGAGATTGTGAAGCCTATCCATCGATGCCCTGTTGACAATTCTACAAAAGATTAAGGAAAAATTTTGAGATTTTTAATGCCTCACCTGAATGATCAACATTATTCTCTCACTTCCAGGTTTCAAGATTACGTTATTTCTAAAAGTGGATTCAAATGAATTTGTTTGCATAAATGGCCTAAAAATTATACATGGCCGTAAAAATTATTCAAATGATTTCGTTATTTCTACCATACAACAATTACAACAGCAGCCAGTAATAAGGCCACATCACCATTCTCTAATAAGTAATTAACTAGTTGCTTCCTCAGGAGCTCTCCGATAAACTATCTCATCTGAACTTGCTTTGGCATGAAACTGCCCATAAAATGCATAAATTCCAACCATGATAATGCTAAGGACAACAAATCTCACCCATGCTTCATGATGCAACTGCATAAAAAACAATTCAACCATCATTGATGTCTTTTATATAGAAAGCTAAAACATAGGCAACGAAGGACTGGTTTTTGTAAAAGTGGGACTTCTGTAGCACACCTGAGCAAACAAGAAGATGTTGAAGAAGATGCTAACAACAGGCAAAATTGGAACCCAAGGACAAGAAAACCCTGGAGGATTTATGTAATCCTGGGAAGCAAAAAGACACAAGCATTAAAGAATTCAGAAGACAACAGTAAATTGAAGTGCTATGCTAAACTTAGATAAGTAATGATTGAACACGAGAGAATTCAGAAGAACATGCTAAATTGAAATGCTGTGCCTCTAACAACAGTATACTCTAAGAAGGGCAGTAAACCAAACATTTGGAATTAAGGATGGTTTTTCTTTCATACAATTACGATCCAGTGATAAATATAGATAGACAATACTTTCCAGTCTCTGGCAAGACAAAACCAAAAAGGGAAAGGTAAAAAGGAATTGACATGTTCCTGGTCACAAAGCTATTATTGTTCCCTAAATATCACAGTGCACCAAAAGGTCCTGATTCCAAAATACAGTTTAACAGACAACTTTGAAATATAAAAATGCATAATTATTAAAAGAGATCCACTGATATAAACCAGTTCATTTCATTACTCTCCTAATCCCATAAGTGCTTCCATGCTTTCAGTTTCAGCAACTACTTAAATCCGGTCGTTTGATGTACAAAAGGAATCAACAAAAAAGAAAGAAATTCTCATTACAACACTCACAATCAAGAGAAACTGCACATAGAGATGGAACCGTCTAGAGGTCAGAAATCATAAATTCATACTCAGCAATCTAGATTACAAAAAACCTGCATATTTATACCTTTTTAACCCATAAAGGATATTTTCCCCGATAAGAAACTCCTAAAGGTGTCATCCAACAACATTGTAGCCAAGGAAAAGTTAAAGCTATATGGTGTATATAACACTCACATGGCGGCAATAAAGAGCTGCGGCAGCAAGTACTGCAATAATGATTGCAATAGCCAGAAAAATAAATGAAGCACCATAACGATAAAGCAGTCCAGAACAGAAGCCACAGCAGGCAACTATGACAAGGCAAATAACTCCTTCCTGCCAGGACGAAGTCCATCTTGAAGAAACATGACTCACTGCCTTATCCTTCCAGCGAAGGGTCACAACACAAGCTGAAACAACCGAATAGCCTGTCTGCAAAATGCTAATAATATGTGAGGTGGAAGTAACCCACTTATAATAGTAAAAGAAAACTACAGGTGTAACCTTTGTCAATAAAATAATACATTCATAAATAATAAAACACATAACAGCATGCCTTGTTCATTATGCTTTGATCCACATCTTGCAGGAGCTGGTAGGCATGGATGATGTGGTGTACAAGTGCAGGTGCTCATTTCAGGAAAATAAGGTAAAAAAAGAACAAATTGAACCAGAAAGGAATTTAAATTTATCCTATAATCTGACAGAGAAAATATCAGAATGACATACTAATGTGCCGACCGAAAGAATGTGCGAGAGAACATGGACATTAAGTAATCCCCCCAAAATGGCAGCAACTATACCAACCCAAACTTGAGAATGTACAGGAGTGTGACGTGTTGGATGCACTTTAGCAAATATAGAAGGTAGCAAGCCATCCCTTCCAAGGCCCAGGTATAACCGAGACTGCCCATGAGAAATATATCATTGTTAATGTGTTATTATATGCAAAGACTATAGCATGCCAATTATTAAAAGCCAAAGGTATAAATTGGACCTTGAATTATGCGCCTAGGACTGGATTGGACCCTAATATTTTTTTTGTTCCCGTTTGGAACTTTTTTTTTCAAAGTTGTCTCAATTTGGACCTCACACAAACGGAGGCCCAAACTGACGTTACAATCTTGCACAGCTGGACTCGTGGGATCCACCAAAAGGGTCAAATTGGAACTTCAACTTTGTAAATTAAGACATATTGGACCTTTATTGAGTATAATTAAGTCATGTAACTTTTTTTTAGTAAAATTAAGTGCTATATGTTAATAGAAAATTAATTTTAAGGGTTACTAACAAAAAAAAAATTGATAAATATTTTTTAATATGTATATATATATATATAACATAATTATAAATATAAAGTTTTAAAAGTTTTTAAACCTAAAAAATATATTTTTAAATTTTTTCTTGACTTTAAAAAACTTTACAATTAAATGATATATATTTCAAATAAATGACCAATTTTATTCATTAATATAAATAACAAATTGATAATTGACCTAAACTTTAATTTTAACAATTGAATAAAAAAATTTATTTATCAATTATTGTGTAGGTTTAAAAATTTAAACTAATTAATGAAATTTAAAAATTTTTTGGTCAACCATTAAAATTAAATTTTTGGATTACTTTATTAATATTCATTTATAAATCAAATTCAACTCATTTTATTCTTGTAAAATTTTAATTCATATATATATAGCTTATATTTAACTAAATCAAGATAATGGATAAAAAATTTTCAATTGGCTTTGTTCGATGCGGGAGATTTCGTTATTATAAATAGCAAATTGATAATTAATCCAAAAATTTAATTTTAATGATTGACCAAAAAAATTTTAAATTTCATTAATTAGTTTAAAATTTTAAACATATACAATAATTTTTAAATCAACACAATAATTTTTAAACCTATACAATAATTGATAAATAAAATTTTTTTTATTCAATTGTTAAAATTAAATTTTAGATCAATTATCAATTTGCTATTTATATTAATGAATAAAATTGGTCATTTATTTGAAATATATATCACTTAATTGTAAAGTTTTTTAAATTCAAGAAAAAATTATAAAATATATTTTATAGGTTTAAAAACTTTATATTCATAATTATGTTGTATATATATATTTTAAAAAATATTTATGAATTTTTTTTTGTTAGTAACCTTTAAAATTAATTTTCTATTAACATATAGGACTTAATTGTAATAAAAAAAAAGTTATATGGCTTAATTGTACTCAGTAAAGGTCCAATATGTCTTAATTTACAAAGTTGAAGTTCCAATTTGACCCTTTTGTTGGGTCCCACGAGTCCAGCTGTGCAAGATTATAATGTCAGTTTGGTCCTCCGTCTGTGTGAGGTTCAAATTGAGACAACTTTAAAAAAAAAAGTTTCAAATGGGAACAAAAAAAATATAAGGGTTCAATCTAATCCTATGCGCATAATTCAAGGTCCAATTTGTACCTTTGGCCATTATTAAAAATAAGTTAAAATAATTCACCTGAACATAAAGGCCAACTAAAAGAGTAGTTGTAAGTCCTGCAACAGCACCTATGCTGATTAAAACAGAAACATACTTCAAACCCTTAGACGTAAAAGCTTTTGCCAAAGGAGCATCTTCTCCAATGAGATGATAAGGTACCATCCCAGTGATCACTAAGCAAACCCCAATATATAAGATAATGCAAACAAGAAGGCTTCCAATGATGCTTAGTGGTAAATCCCGCTGAAAAACATACAAAATTGGCGCAAAATAAATTGAAGAATGAATAAGGCAAGCACTGCTTTGACCACTGCGAATAGAATTTTCTCATAAGCTGCAATAGATAGTACCAAAATGCATGAAAGAAACAGAACATGCCTGCGGTTTCCTTGCTTCTTCAGCTGAGTTTGCAACTGCATCAAAACCAACGTATGCAAAAAAGACAACAGTTGCTCCAGTCAATATTGCTTTAACACCCTTTGGAGCAAAAGGGGACCAATTTGAGACATCAACCTCAAAAGAGCCAACAAAGATGACAATAATAACAATGACGATCTGCAGCAGAATCAAAATATCAGTTACATCCTTATTGATCATTACAATGAATGCTTAAAAGCAACTTTCAACATAAATGCCTAACATTTTTGTATTTCAATTAAGTAATTATGGGTTAATGTAATTTAGAAGCTAAAAGATAAACAATACAATTAGAAAAAAACAAGAAAAAGAAAAGGATAAGGAAATGTCCTCTTTTTTTTAAAAAAACTTTTATCATCATGGGGCTTACATTTTTCCCTGAGGAATGGAAAACATATTCCTTTCCAATCCATAATCCTCACATAACACTTGCACCTTATTTGGTTCAATTCTACTAAGAAATTTATTTCATTTCTAAGTGAATACTAAAAAGAATTCATTTGCAAATAAATTCTTATCAATGAAGTGTGTTTGTTTAAATGAATATTTTATGAAATAAATTCATTTGGAAATCCTAAGAATTTGGTTTAGAAATTAAAAAGTAGAAATTGAAAATGAATTTTACAAAGTTTTCATATGAACCAAACACTCTCGCTTTGATTTGGAGATAAATTCCATAAAATTTTATGAAATTCATGTATACCAAACACACCATTAAGTATTTCTTAAGTTTTGGCTACCACTTACAAAGGAAAAAGAAAAATTCTTCGGATTTTTTTTAAATGAATTTTTCATCCTTCATTTTTGTGGTACTTTGTGTGTTCTGCATCTATAGGGAAGAAAATACTGAAAGACAAATGAATAACAGAAAGGAAGTACAATAAAGCACCTTTGTCAGAGTCATCAAACAATTCATGATTGAAGATTCACCAACACCCCAGCATAGAACTACAGTTAGAAGAGCAAGGAGAATGGGCACTAATATATTGATGGAAAGTGTTCCCCCAAAAAATTCTTGACCACCATGTCCAATCCAATTTGGAATATGATCTTTAAAAACGGGAAAGAGCTCTAAAACCGTGACTAAATAACTTGCTAAACTCCGTGCTATACTAGCAGCCCCAATGTGATAATCAAGCATAAGTTGACCGAAGACAAGGAAAGCAGTGATTTCATTAAAAGCTGCATATGTGTACATGTATGCTCCTCCAACAACAGCAGGGAATCGAGAAGCTAACTCCGCGTAACAAAGTGCATTTAATATACATGATAGTCCTGCCAGTACAAAACTAATCGTAACTCCTGCATTACAAACAACACCACCACCACCATGAATATTATAGAGCTCTCTCTCTTGTGTTAAGAAGCTTGAATTAACAAATTAGGTTAAAGGAGAGTCAAAAATCTTGAAACCAAAAACCGGACGTGTGAAATGGCTAGAATTTGCATCTTGAGCAAAACAAAAATAAAACGAAATGAAAAGAACGAAGCAGAAGAGGATAAGAACGGACCAGGACCAGCATCACGGGCGACGGTACCGGTGACGACGAAGATACCAGCGCCGATGGAAGCACCGATGCCGAGGAGGAGGAGATCGAAGAGACCGAGACGGCGGGAGAGACCATCGGAGGGATTGGTAGCAACAAAAGTGTCGAAAGGAGAATTTAAGGGCTTGTTCCTACGAGCTGAGGACCAGCACTGCAAAAACCACGAAGGCGGAGGTTGGGCGTGACTCGTTGCGTTGCTACCAGTCTGACCTCCCATAACTAACGGTTCTTTGGTTGTTTGATCGCCGTCTCTGCAACAGATTTTTCTAACTCGGTTTTATTTGTCACGCTTTCCTTTTTTTTTTTTTTCCTTCTTTTTTTTCTGTTTTACAAATAGTGTCTACATTCAAACGCACCATTTTGGTTTACTGTTGTATCGGTCGTCACCAATCATCATTTAGTCTTAGTCAAAATTTCACCTTTCCTCTTTTTTTTGTTAATAAAAAAATAAAATGATATAAATGTTAATATATTATATAATAAAATGAAAATTAGTTTTATATATTAATATGATAATATTAAAATTTAGTAGTTGAAATTTAACAGAAAAATATTCTCATTTAAATTATTTTTTAAAATTATAATAATATTAATTATTTGCAAATTTTTATGTATTTGGTAAGGTGTGTGTATTTTTTTTTTTTTATAATACCATTTTGGTTTGTTTCTCATTAAGTTGTTTTTGTTGCAAACATATTATTTTTTCACTCTATAGCATCCATGCCAGTTTCCATTTTAATACTAATATTAATTAGTTAATGCTTAGACTTTTCTTTTGTATATCTATCAAATCCATTAATGAACTGTTAACAATAAAAGTGTCAAAAACATCCCTAACTTAGCTGCAGCCATAGAAACCAAAATGATTTTAAAGTTAACAATATGCAAAAAATCTATTATTCACAGGTATTTTACTTGTACTAATTTTTACTTTTTGAATAGTGCAACTCAATACTACAAACCGAAATTTTTATATGTTTTTGAAGAACTCTTTGACGATTAGGTTAAGTCTCACTGATGCTAAAATAAACATTCTAATAGATCTAACACAAGTAAATATTGTTAATAACTTGTTATACCTAAAATTGGTAATTTTATATAGAATATTCAGATTTACATCAATTCCGTTATGAATATTTTGGAGTTGGTTTATCATACATATATTTGAATTCTTGTAACATTTTTCATTTTTTTAATGAGCTTAAAATAATTTTATCAAGCTAATCTTTTCAAATTTATGATGTTTTTTTCACATAATTTTTGCTTTTTTGAACAACAATTATACAATATTAAGGTGCGTAAGGATTGAACGAGAACCATGTTCTCCTATGTATTCTAACACAAATACACAACCTGCAAGAGTGTATGATATGCTCCAACATTTATCATGAATAAACACAGGATAAAATGTAATGACACACACTAACCACTATCATGAACACAAAATATGGTAAATTCTAAATGGAAAATTCATACATTTTTTGTAATGACACTATTTAAAAAAAAAATTTGCCATGCCATGTTATATTCATATGCACACACAGCATCTGCATGCAACATGCATCTACAGGGGCTTCAGTATATGTTTTGCTATAATTAAAAGTCATTATTAAAAAATTATCATATAGTAATGACAATGAAGATATTTTTTAGCCCAATTCACAGTTTTAATTGAACAATACAAGATTCAATTTTTGGTGGATAATGATAGTCTTTGTCAAAAAAAAAAAAACCATTTTTTTTTGGTATGTATAGGAAAAAATATCCCATATTGTTCAATGGAGGTGATTGCCATCTGATGATACTACCCTAATGAGGTGTAGTTTTACATCGTCTTTCTCATTGCAGTAATTCAATACCAAAGTTTTTTTTTTTTTTTCGTTTTCTTTTAAACCTATCCCATTTGAGGTTCTGTCTTTTACATTTGTAGCCTAACAATAAACAGCAAGAAACAAAAATTTGAGAGAAAAGTCTAATGCTTTGAGGGTTTCTTTCTTCTTCCTCTGTATTGCCCATCTGAATTGAATTGTCTTTGCTTTTCTATTTTTTTTTGTTGGGTTTTATCTCTTTATAATCTATTGAAGCTCCATGAATATTTCTTCTATGCAGTCTCTTAAAAGGCAACTGATTTAATCCACAAAACCTGCACGATTTGAGGGTTTACACGCAAACTTCATAAAGTTCAAGCTTTCAGGTTTGAGAAAGCCTTTGATTGCTTTCTCTGCAATGCATTCTAACTTCAAAGCCTATTGGGCTATCTAAATTGGTAGCCTTTTTTTCTGGGTGGACTGTAGATTGCAAATCTTCAATCTTTTTGTGATTTATATACGCAATTCTATTACTAGCTTGAGGACTAGGGTTTTGAGGTTGATAAGGATTGATTGCTTGATTTCTTTGTGCTTATCTGGGATTTAAGGTTGCGTTAATGGGTATTTGTTCGCTTGTTCACTGGTTATTGGATTAGGTATCTGAGTTCTAAAGTTGTTAGTGCCTCGTTGTGTCTGATTTGATCAAAGACATGAGTCGTAGGGTGCGGCGTAAAGTGGCAAAGAAGGGTAAAGAGAAGGTTGTTTTGTCTAGTTTCCCTGAAATTGAAGATGAGGTTTCATGTTCTGATAGCAATGAGGATGTTGATTGGACCAGCTTGCCTGATGACACAGTAATTCAGCTATTTTCTTGTCTGAATTATCGGGACCGTGCAAGCTTGTCAGCAACGTGCAGAACATGGAGGGCTCTGGGTGTTTCTCCATGCTTGTGGACTTCATTGGATCTCCGTGCTCACAAATGTGATGCTGCCATGGCAGCTTCGCTTGCTTCTAGATGTTTACATCTTCAGAAGTTAAGGTTTCGTGGAGCAGAGTCAGCTGACGCAATAATACATCTTCAAGCAAGGAATTTGTGTGAAATAAGTGGTGATTACTGTAGGAAAATAACAGATGCATCTCTTTCTGTGATTGTGGCTCGCCATGAGTTACTTGAAAGCCTTCAACTTGGGCCTGACTTCTGTGAGAGGATCAGCAGTGATGCAATAAGAGCCATAGCTTTTTGCTGTCCTAAACTAAAGAAACTTCGGCTTTCAGGAATTAGGGATGTTTCTGCCGATGCCATTAATGCCTTGGCCAAGCATTGTCCGAATCTGATTGATATTGGGTTCTTGGACTGCCTAAATGTTGATGAGGTAGCATTGGGAAATGTAGTATCAGTTCGTTTCCTATCAGTTGCAGGGACTTCAAATATGAAATGGGGTGTGATTTCACATCTTTGGCATAAGCTTCCTAAACTGACTGGGTTGGATGTTTCAAGAACTGATATTGGTCCAACTGCTGTGTCTAGATTGCTATCAACATCTCATAGCTTGAAGGTTTTGTGTGCATTGAATTGCTCAGTTCTCGAAGAAGACGCTAGCTTCAGTGCAAATAGGTACAAAGGAAAATTGTTGATCGCCCTTTCCACTGACATTTTTAGTGGACTATCTTCCTTATTTGCCGATACTACAAACTCAAAGAAAGGGAAAAATGTGTTTTTGGATTGGAGGAATTCAAAGATCAAAGACAAAAACTTAGATGATATTATGTCTTGGCTTGAATGGATCCTATCACACACACTTTTGCGTACAGCTGAGAGCAATCCACAAGGTCTGGATGATTTCTGGCTTAAGCAGGGTGCATCAATAATGCTTAGTTTAATGCAGAGCTCACAGGAGGATGTTCAAGAAAGAGCAGCTACAGGGCTTGCAACTTTTGTGGTCATTGATGATGAAAATGCTAGTATAGATTGTGGAAGGGCTGAGGCAGTTATGCGAGATGGTGGCATACGTCTCCTTTTAGACCTTGCCAAATCTTGGAGGGAAGGTCTTCAGTCAGAGGCTGCTAAGGTAATTTCATTTTTAGGCATATAGTTACAATAACCATAGGCAATCATTACATATCAATTGTTTGTTAAATAATGTTTATCTAGTTCAATTTTATTAGTTGGCTTGATCAGATTCAGGGACCTGTTTTATCAGCGTGTCTCTATTTGTTTTATTGCCAGATCATGAGTTCAGCATCTCTGATAAGCCTGAATTTGATATCATTAGAAAACATAGAATTTGATTAAATAAGTCGATTATTTGGATGTTGTAGGCTATAGCAAACTTGTCTGTGAATGCAAATGTTGCAAAAGCTGTTGCTGAAGAAGGAGGAATTGATATTCTTGCTGGGTTGGCAAGGTCCATGAACAGGCTGGTGGCTGAAGAGGCTGCTGGAGGACTTTGGAATCTTTCAGTTGGGGAAGAGCACAAGGTTATAAATGCCTCATATATATATATATATATATTAATCGCAAAGCATATCTTCCGTGTTCCTAACTGTGTTTGTTTGAAAATTATTTGCCAGGGTGCCATTGCTGAAGCTGGTGGAGTAAAAGCTTTAGTTGATCTTATATTCAAGTGGTCCTCTGGTGGTGATGGAGTTCTGGTTAAGTCTTAATAACCTTGCAGCATTTTAGTCACATGAAATACTTTTCATTTGGGTGCAATGCTATTTTTCCTGCATACAGTTCAAGTGGCCATTGTATTATATCCTCATTCTTGGGTTGGTCTCCATTTTCCTACTTTTCAGGAACGTGCAGCAGGTGCTTTGGCAAATTTGGCGGCTGATGACAAATGCAGCATGGAGGTTGCACTGGCAGGCGGTGTACATGCTTTAGTGATGCTTGCTCGCAACTGCAAGTTTGAGGGAGTGCAAGAGCAGGTCGGCTTTTTTCCATGTTTAGGGGATATATTGTGGATGAAATAGAGAAGATGCATTGTAATATCACTAAAATAAAAATACTGTCAATTAACTACTACAAAAGGCAACTAGTCTAGATCTTTGTTAAGCTGTTGTTGCATTGAATAAAGCAGTAGAACAAAATGGGAGAGAAGGAAAAGCTTAAGTTGAGAATGTATCAGATTTAAATTGATTTTTCAAATTTGGTTTTCCAGGCTGCCCGTGCTTTAGCTAACCTGGCTGCTCATGGAGATAGCAATACAAACAATGCTGCTGTTGGACAAGAGGCTGGGGCTCTGGAAGCACTTGTTCAACTTACCCGTTCACCAAATGAAGGTGTCAGGTAAGACATCATGAATTTCTAATTTACTGAAGCTTGTTTTCTTTCCCTGCATTAATCATCACACTTGTAAACATATAGCCAAACCTCTTGTTTTTGCATTTTATTATTTATCATCATGTTTCATCTGATATGTGCTATTTAAATTTCTCATCAAACAGACAGGAAGCTGCTGGTGCTTTGTGGAACTTATCATTTGATGACAGGAATCGGGAAGCAATAGCAGCAGCTGGTGGCGTTGAGGCCTTGGTAGGATACCATTATTTGCTGATATGAAATTTATATCTTGTCATAATTTGACGCAATAAGAAGTGCTTCAAGTAAAATATTTTTGTCAGATGTTTTTGCAATGCTGAAGACAAGACAGCTTTCAGTTGCTTTGCTCTGCACGGCTGGAAGTCCTAACAAAGCTCTTTATCTCCTTGTTATTTCATTAATTACTTGACTCTCTCGAGGTCTTTTAGGAATATGGAGCTTAACTTCACCTACCACTGTTTGTGCCTATGAACTTCAACTTTTTTTATTCACATATTTATTCTATAGTTGACGCTTCAACTACGTCCATGGCTTGTGTGTGATAGTTAATTTTTCTTGTTCTGCTTAACCAGCATTCTTGCTGAATGGTGAGAATTGGTAAAAATAATTGGTATTTTCTTTAGATTTATCTAGCCAGATGTTTTTGCATCCATGATACTTACCATTCTTTCGTGATATTGATATGATCCTATCGTCATCAGATATGGTAATAAATCCTTTTATATGTAATATTATTCTCAGTTCAAGCTTTGTGAGGAATGCACTTTACAGGTCAAAATGTTGTTAGTAGCAGTTGCTGAAACTATTTGAGAGATTTCCTATAGTATGCAATGCAACTAATGACTAATTTTTAGAGTTATAGTTGTGCTGTTTGTCTCTATATAAGATTTTTTCTATGTGGAATTCACATTGTTGCAATTGCTGCATTGCTTTATGTTCTATATGTTTGAAAGTGCCACTACATCTTGAATGTTTGATGTTATGTGATTTATTCAGGTTGCTCTTGCACAATCCTGCTCAAATGCCTCCTCAGGTCTTCAAGAGAGAGCTGCTGGAGCTCTCTGGGGATTGTCAGTGTCAGAAGCCAATAGGTATGTGCATTAGTTCAATGTTTTTTTTTTTTTTTTTTTTATCATCATTTGTTGTGTTCATCAGAGGTCATAAGCAAGTTTCTGATTGCAAGTATGCTTAATTTTCTGTCTGAATTTACTATCAATGAAAGGAATCTACAGCTTTGGTATATCCTCCAATTTTGTGCAGCCTACCCTTCAGGGTTGGTCCACCTCATCCCCCCATTATATATTCGTTAAAATCAGAGTCCTCTTCCTGGTGAAAGATGGAGGCAATAATTGCTGAGCTTATGGGTGGCATGATGCATATGGTTTGTGATAATGAATTTACCAGGAACCCCCATGACTCCTAATATGTTACTTGAAAATGGAACATTAGTTTCTTTCTTTCTTTTTTTTCGAACAATGGATGAATAATTTAAAGAAAAAAAAAATGTTCATTATGTAACTGGTCTTAATTTATCAACTACAATGTTTGATCATTATAAAGCTATATAAGCATGCCATCACTGCATCGTTTATATGATTCCTATACCTATATAGCTGGATCAAACTACTTTTGGCCTATCTTGCATTTTCAACTGCTAAATCTTTTTTGGGTTATCGTCAATCCTTGCAATTTTATTTCTTAGTTTCTCCTGGTACTTTTTTTGTTTTTGCAAGTACTTTGAAAAAATGGCATTTTACTCTTCATTCTTGGGCATCATGTTAATGTTATGCATGTATTGTTGTTTTGGATTAGCATTGCCATTGGACGAGAAGGAGGTGTTGCACCTTTGATTGCTCTGGCACGTTCTGAGGCCGAGGTTAGTATTTTTTATTTCTTAGTAGTCAATGTCACTGAAATTTTTGTCATCTCAAGCTCAGTTCATTGTTGGGCATTTTCATTTGTCGTTTTTTTTTCCTGTCATGGCCTGTGCTTTCCCTGTCCCCTGTGGAACCTGACTTGAGTTTTATGTATATTTTTACTTCCTAGGATGTCCATGAAACTGCAGCGGGTGCTCTTTGGAATCTTGCTTTCAATCCAGGTAATGCTCTCCGGATAGTGGAGGAAGGTGGAGTTCCTGCACTTGTACAGTTATGTTCCTCATCTGTATCAAAGATGGCGCGCTTCATGGCTGCACTTGCATTGGCATACATGTTTGATGGAAGGTACCTATTAGAACCTATATTTGTTAGTTCTTGGGAGCTTCTGTTCTGCAGGTTAAGCCCTTTTTTTATCATAATGCATGGCTGTATATGCTTGTACTTAATTTTCTGGAAAGCTGGTGACTATCTTTGTCAAAGTAAATCCATCATGGCCAATATATATGCAATTTAAGTATATCATGTGAAGTACTGCCTCATAGTACTTCATGTCCCTAGTTTGGGATGTCCTATGATATCTGTCCCTTGAACAAAATCATAAAGGTCAATCTACACCCTTCCCTATAATATCCTGTCTGCAACATTAGTTGCATGCTAAATAAATAAATCAATGCTGTTAAAAATATCTAAATGCCACCAAGTCAGCAAGTTCCAACTCTACATTATTTTCTATTATCTTTCAAAAGCTGTGGGATTTATTTTCTTTTTTGCATTATACTAATGTTAATCAAATCCTCCAACAATCAAGGAAATTTTGGTCAAACTATTTGTTGGAATCTTCTTTCTATGCAGAATGGATGAATTTGCACTGATAGGAACTTCAACTGAAAGCACTTCAAAAAGTGTTAGCTTAGATGGCGCTAGAAGAATGGCTTTGAAGCACATTGAAGCTTTTGTCCTTACATTTTCTGATCAACAAACTTTTGCTGTTGCTGCTGCATCATCAGCTCCAGCAGCATTGGCACAAGTGACAGAGAGAGCTCGCATTCCAGAAGCAGGACATCTGCGATGCAGGTTTTTGTCTTTTTCATCCCCTTCCCCAAATTACAAATACTCGCATACCCAAAAGACACTCCAACATGTTACTATGGCAAGGCATTTATGTACCCTATTTTATTTCATGCATAAACAATGATCTGTTGGGTATATGAAATTGCAAAACATGGCTGTTTTATGTGTTAGGCTTGATCATTAATGTATCCGAAAGGATTTTCATTAAATGTATGTGGATATATAACACTGATTTCTGAGATGCAAAAATTCCAGTTTTGACAGTTTTTGTTCAACTCCTGCTTGGTTATTGTTTGTTTTGGCACTCTTCATCTTTTTGGGACACTTAGAAGAATTTTTTGTCATTAGAATCTATGGCTATCCAATTCCTTCCATAATAGTTATTTGGTCTGTCTTCTAACAAACAATTTTAGTTTTATAGGTTCACTGCATTATCCATTCATTTAACTTAATGCCTGCTTTGTATCGTTTGGATATTCCTGACTGAGTTCCCTCTCCTTTCCATGTTTCTTTTGGGTCCATAGTGGAGCTGAAATTGGAAGATTTGTTGCCATGCTACGGAATTCTTCTTCAATACTAAAGGCCTGTGCTGCATTTGCCCTTCTCCAGGTAATATTGTATTCCGACACCCACTTTCTCAAAATTTTCCACCTCCAAGTTCTTTAGTTCATCATCTTCGTTATTCACCTTTTTGTAAGATTAATGGTCTCGTCCTACAAATTTTGATTGTATGAATGCTGATCCTCCATGCAGTTTACAATTCCTGGCGGCCGACATGCCATGCATCATGCAAGTCTAATGCAGAATGCTGGAGCTGCAAGAGTTGTGCGTGCTGCAGCCGCAGCAGCCACTGCACCACTAGAAGCCAAAATTTTTGCAAGAATTGTACTCCGTAACCTTGAGCACCACCAGATAGAACCATCAATATGAAGAGAGCGGTCGACCTTAGCTTAGTCATTAATGGAGGCCTGCTCGCATATTAAGCTCACAGCTTCCTTTCCTAGTGAAGGTGTAATTTCTGTTTTGTAATTTGTCAAATACAAAAGTCGAAATGTTTTTAAGCAAGCTGCTTCACGCAACTTCTTTCCTTTCTCACCCTCCATTTGCTAGGTTCTTAGAGTCAATTTGGTTTGTGTGATACATATTTTTTTGCCCTTCTGTAACAAACTAACAATTCCTTACATATTTGGTGAGGATTGATCTATAGACAAATAAATAATTATTTGTTCTTTTTCTTATATTTATTTATTTATATGTATTCATTGAGACATATCTTCCATAAAATGAATTCCACTTGCATTTGGTTATGTGGCACCCATTGCAATGGGCATGATTCCAGGCATTTTTACTATAATTTTTCTGCATTCTCAATGGGGCCATTCAGGAGCTTTTTTTTGTTGTCAAATCACTGTCGCTATAAGTTTCAAACCATTTCATATCTTGAATGATTATTGAAAGATTTGGACAGAGGGAAGCAAAGGCCGTGGCCTAAATTTCTTCTCCACAAGTAATGATAAAAATTTGGGGATCTACATGACAAAAATTGTTGCTATATGTGGGTGTGCCTTTATTTTTATTTTGTTTTTAATTTTATTTTTCAATTTTTCTTGAAGGGCCTCTTATGATATTAATTCTACATTTGAGGGTACCAATGCAACAGAATTAACCAATCTATTGTCACAATGAAAAGTCAGAGGCAAGTCAACCGCATTATATTCAAGTACATTTCATGAACTTCCAATAACTCGATCGCAATGTCTGCAAGCACTATATATATATAACAAAAACGATAAGATGGGATACTCATATTTTATTTTTCTTTTTTGGAAATTGTGCACAAAAAATGAACATATATACTCTGCATCCCAAACACTGTTGTTGAAATGCTGAGTGCTTATAGAGCGTGAAACATGGTTTGACCCTCTTCAAGTCCAAATAGGTGACTAAAGAAGTTCCTGATTAATGACACCCATCTGAAAGATGAAGCTTCTTTTATTATCTGGCGGTATGATGTTTGGTCCTCCAAATAAGGCACTAAGTACTTTTTCATATCATCTCGAGAGATTTGAAGGTGATTCCCAGAGACATTAATAAATTTAGCCTTTCCAGCTTCATTGAGTATTTTCAAACCAATCCAGTCTTCTGTGTAAAGCTTAGTCTGAAAGAAAGACAAGATGGTAAAAGAATTAGACTTGTCATTGAACAATCTAAAGGAAATTGAAATTCTATATAGCTGGTAATTCTTTTTTGTGAAAAGGAAATGGCGGAAGGAAATGAGACTTGTGACATCTGAAATGAATAAGCAATTCTTCACCTAGATATTGATTTGATAAATATTTAGAACAAGTTTTAATTTCAGCAGAATGGCCACTGACTATCTTTATCAGGAGTCGCAAGGAATGGGAAAACTACCTCCTGTATAGGCAGAATGGGAGTAAAGGCTCCATCTGGATAATACCCAAACCAGGAGGTTTCCTTTGGAATCAAAACTGTGTCCTGCTCGAACTGATAAGCACGACCAAATTTGTCAGAATATTGCATCATTTGAATCAGCAAAAAGAAACTATATAGTATAAAAACCAAGTAGAGCTCAACTGACCATGATTAAAACCAAATTCTCTAAGCTAACCAACCGTTCTTTGTATGTAGAATTTTGGATGATTTCATTGTTAAGTTTGGGGAGAAACATACAGCCATTTAGATAGCCAGCCATGTCCTAGAGAAGAAAATAACCGTTATTACTAAGGTTTAATACATCTACTTGAAAATAATCAATGCACATGAAAGGAAATACAAAAATTTAGCATCTTGGTCCACGAAAAAAAAGAATTTAAGCAAATAGAACAATAGTGGACAAATTGCAGTCCAGTCTAATATGATAACCATTTTGTGCTCAATTTTTCTTCAATAATTTAACTTTTTTTCCTAGTGATAATGGGGTTGAAGTCTATTGAAATGACTAGAGGCCAAGCTTTTAAAAAAGAACCAGCAATAGATCAGAACAAGCAAAAGACTCACAGTTGGGATTTTGATATAACCACTGGGAGCCAAGTGTTCCTGCATTGTCACCGCACAAAGGCAAAGTCAGCATGCAGAAATCACAGAATAATCAAGTGCTCAGGGAACAGTGAAGTCATCTGTCCTGGGTTAGAATGAAGTAAAATCACATTCGTTTAAATCACTTATTCTTAATTATCATCAATGATCTAATATTATATTTTGGGAACTAATACTAACAAATCCGCAAATAGTATGGAGAGTTTTTTTCCGATAAAATTATTAACTGACATTACAGAACGCCTTATGACTTTTGCTACACTTCCTATCTTAATAGATCTCAAACTCATATAAAGGGGTTTATACCTGAACATAGTTGCTGTAGATCTCTAACCGGAGTAAAACGTCCACAAGAATGCATATGGGACCAGACTAGAAAAAAATAGAACATATTAAACCAGACAGAACTAAGAGTCTGATAACAGAAGCCTGAACAAACACCTCCAAATTCTGTTATGGCCATTATGGATTAGGCATCTGGCTACTAGGGCTTACTTAAAATGGAAAGAAATTAAATAAAGCAATGAACTGAAGAAAAATAAAAGGCAGTAGCACTTACTCCACAGAATGGAACTGAAGCAGTACCAGCATGGGGACCACCCAACGAAACAAAATTCTTAACCTGTTACACACAGAAAAAAAGAAAAAGATCCATTACAAAAAGGAAACGGAAATAAGAAGTGTTAAACAGAGAACATCACAAATGATAAAAAAACATTTTGATTATGCAAGGACAAGGAAGAATTGCAAGCTATATATGGGAGTTTTATGGTCTCATCATTTGGAGGATCATCTGATTTGCCACAGAGCAAACATGCAAGCAGTTTTGGAGCAACTGACATTTATGTTTCCAAAGTCTGATGCATGTGAATCGTTTCTAAAGTGCTTCATTTTACTCAAATAGGCCAGAAACAAGATTTTGAATTTTTGAGTTAAGCATGACAATATCTTTAACAATTGGCATGATCTTGTGTCGGTGAAACTTTTATATGTGCTCTATTTTCCCCTCTAAAACAGTCTCTCATAGTGGTCACAATTTCTCATATATGGTGGCCACAAAAGGTTGTGTGAACAAATTTTCCATGCTACATATGCACTAAGAGAAATGCAAGTTTATGTGTGCTGGTTAAAAGTGGTTTATGCAAAACAAAGCATACATAAAGGGTTTCCTAAGAGTTTATGAAGTTCTTGCGCATTCAATCTAAAAAACAGCAAGATAACATCAAAACAGTAACTTAGCAATGCCATGAATATTTAAAAAAGGACAACTAATAAGAATCAAGTTTTTATTTCTAAAGTAGCACTTACAGCAGGCGTTCCTTCACAAAATTCAATAATTCCTCGACCAACCATGTTACCCTGCAAAGTAGAGCAATTATAGCAAACACTGATTGTATATACAGAAGTTGCGCAATTGAAATGACCAGAAATCTACCATCCAATTAATCTCATAACAAATTCAACTCCATTCAAACTATGTGCACATGCAATATAATGTTTGAGAGATCGAGCTTCTGAACACTCAACAAAATGCAAAATTTATAATAACGCAGTCCACTTACAAAAGGGACAACTAAGCAACTAGTCAATAAACAAATCTACTTAAAATATATGCTCTACATAAATTAGAAAAGGAATAGAAGTGTAAAACTACATAATGTGAGGTAAGAGAATATATTTAATTTCATTATCACCTGAGATAGCCCGACTATATTGTATCCATTGGCAAGTTCACTCATATTCTTCACCTGCAAATTGAAAAAAAAAAATCATGTGTGTAGATGAATCAGACTAGAAATGCAAAACAAGGTTAGAACAAATTTACCAATAGCTTTCACCTTCTCACAAGCAAGTGCTGTCTGCATCCACAAGCATAACAAAATACACAATTAGATTGTGGAAAACTAACTAGTCAATGACATTCTCTAAAACTACTTCAAAAGTCACCTGTTCAAGAAGTGGTATGGTCCAAGAATCCCATGATCCATCTCCAATTTCTCTGCAAAGAGGAGAATGCACTTTTAGTTCTGCCATGGATACAATTGATTAAAAAAAAAAAAGATTCCAGGTGCATAATGCATAAACACAGATTGAGAGGCTTAAACATGATATGATATTCGTGAATTGTGCGATTAAGACGACGATGTACAAATTATAGCATACAGGCAATATCCTGGAGCGCCAGACCAGTTGCTTAAAAGCTTAGTGAAACGTGATATTCCTCGATTACTGCATTTATCTCCAATGCCTAACATGGCACGCAAACAAAATGTCAGTACAGAATGAAAGGTTTGGTTCACAAAAATGCATCAAAGGCAGAATCTTGATTAGTTATCAAAAGACGAAGCTACATCAAAAAAGAAAGAAAAGATTTTGAGGCTTCTGATACTTAAAAAAAAACAGAATTTGCAGAACACCCAGTGAATCACATGTGCCAAAGTGTAGATTTACGTTTTCCCAGTTCAAAAAAGAATTGCAAGAGACTCACACGTGTAAACAGTACAGGCAAAAGCCAAAAAATTTCAACGATCTAACATATGTACATAAAGACAAAGTAAGGAAACAGTGAAAAAATGTGCCAAGAAAAAGAGAACGTATAATCAAGATTCAAGAACCAAGAAAAAAAAGAGAGAGAAGTAGGTAAGAGGTGGAAATTTACCGTGCAAAACTATGAAGGGAAGGGAATGCGAGAGCGGGATGAGAGTGGAAGCGGAGAAGAGAGTTATGATGATGATAATAAAGGAGGTCGGAAGACGAGCCATTGGTTGATGTTTAATGTTTCTTGTTTATGGATTCTACGAGAAATTCGTAAGATCGGGATGTCAGAAAAACATCTCTTGACGCTACTCCTGGGCGTCAACAAAAGGAACCTGCATCCGACATGGGTTGGGGACAGCACTCCAACTACTCTTCTCACTCACTGCAGTTGACGAGCCAAAGGTTCCTTTTATCGCGATGCATTTACTGCACGTGTTCGAAGAATATGCTTTATCTTATCTCACTCTCTTTATAACGTTTAATGCGATTACTGCATTTCGCCTTAATTTCTAATCACATCATTATTTTTTTTAACTAAGAAAAAAAATTAAATTTATAATCTAATCTTATAATATTCGGCAGCTGAACTATTAAATTATAAAGAGAGGATAAACACTTAATTAAACTCTCAAATTAAATTTTAAAAATATTTTAAATGTTCACAACGTTTTCATGTTTGTAGTAATATTTATTTTCGTAACAAATAATTTTAGTTATTAAAGGATGTGATACTACGCACATCCGTAAGCTTCAGCCCAATTGTGTAAGCGGCATTGCTTTAGGCCTTTAGCGATAACTGTGATCAATATTACTAGGAATACACTTATGGATACAGTTGGACGTCCATGGGTTCGTGCAATTGTAAAATAGCCCTCTCCAATTGATTTAATCCCTCCTCCCATGGACATCGCTACTACTACACTGATCCCCAAGAGTGAGCAATCCCTTTGTCCTTTGTATGTATCAGCAACTGCCCCAACACTGAATGGATTGAATCCCATTGTGGGTGTTCTTTACCACCAGCTATGAACTCTGAAACTCTACTATCAATCTCAATAGCACTACTACCGGCTTCTTTCTTCGCCCCATTTCTCCTCATCAATTGTTTTATTTCCTCTACGTTTCTCCTCTGCTTTTTCATGGCATACAAGTTCCTCAACATCACATAATTCCCATCATTCTGTGGTTCCATATTAAGAACCTGATTTAGTACTTTCTGGGCCCTTGTAACATCCTTAGCGTGTACACACGCAAAAAGAAAAGAACTCAGAATTATTCCATTTGCCTCATACGGCATACTCTTGATCAGTTCGTCGGCTTCCTCCAAGTGCCCTGCCCTCCCTAATAAATCAACCAGACATCCGTAGTGTTCAATCTTTGGGGTCAAACCAAACTCATACATTGCTTTAAACCACCTCTTCCCATTCTCTACCAGACCACCATGGTTACAAGCAGACAAAACACCAATCATGGTTATATCATTTGGTTTAATTCCTTCACGTTGCATCTCCAAAAATGCTTGCAATGCTTCATCAGCAGACCCATTAACTGCATATCCGTTTATCAAAGCATTCCAAGATGCTTCTTCCTTCTTGGGCATACTGTCAAAAACTCTTTTCGCTTTCAAAATTTCTCCACATTTTGCATACATATCAACAAGGGCAGTACAAACATTGATCGACCTGTCAATCTTTTTCATGCGAGCAAACTGATGAACCCAACCTCCCAATTCCAGAGCTCCTGAATCAGCTATAGCTGGAAGGATGCTAACAATTGTTACTTTATCTGGCTCAAAGGACATGCTCGACTGCATTTCATGAAACAATTTCAATGCTTCATGGGGTTGTTTATTTTGGGAATATCCACCGATCATTGCATTCCAAGAAAATAGGTTCCTCTCTGGCATAGCATCAAACAGAGACCGAGCAGTTAAAACATGACCATTATTGCAATACCCGTAAATCATACTGGTCCAAGAGATCACATTCTGGACTGGCATAACGTCAAACAAACTTCGAGCTGAATCCATATCTCCCAATTTGACATAACCGTCAAGCATTACATTATATGCAGCAGAATCTTTCTCAGGCATCTGATCAAAAAGTAACCTCGCCTTGTCCATATCCCCGGACCTCACGTATCCACCAATAAGAGCAGTCCAAGTCACTAGACTTCTTTCAGTCATTTCATCGAACATTTTTCTTGCCATACACAACCCTCCGACCTTCGCATACATGTCAACCAATGCTGTTGAAACATGTAAATCCGAACCAAAACCAATTTTCACAACATGATTATGCATCTCAAAACCTTCCCAAATAGCCATAGTCGACCCACAAGACTTCACCAAAGCAGTAAATGTGAAATTATCGGGAAGGAAACCCGTGCTCTTCCTAAGATCCTTATAAAGAGTGAAAGATTCAGCAAATTGAGACACGTCCACATGGGCTTTAATCATGGAATTACAAAGGAAAGTATCGTCTCTGTGAGACCTAGCATCAAAAATCTGTCGAGCATGACGGATAATAGCGAGCGGTTCAGAAATGGTAGGGATAAGGGCAAGAGAAGCAGAGACGGCGATGAATTTGGCGAGAATGTTGACGTTGGTTTCAACGGCGTTTCGAAGCATGAGAGAGTGTATTTGTAGGAGGGTTTCCCTTGTCTTTGTTCTGTGAAGAAGAGAAAGGCATTTTCTTTCTATTGGACGCCATAGAACATGCTTTTGCGGCATGGAGATCATCAGACTTGCTGATTACATCCCAACGGCGGTTTGGGCCCAGAGTGTAGTTTCATCTCGAACAGGCACGCATCAAATGGTTTTTTGTATGCAGACAACAAGCCCCTTTTATTTATTAAAATGATTCGGAAAGGAAAACGATAGTACGGGCAACTCTTTTTTTTTTTTTTTTTTTTTTTTTGTGGGGTTCTGTAATACCCAAAAAGTATGGATGTCTTTAACTTTTTAGCCATTGGATTAAAACATAAATTATAGATTACTAGATTCAAATTAAAAAAAAGACCTATAACTTTTAGAGAAGGTTACCTTCACAGTTAATAAAAATATTTTTCTAATGGAACTTTTTTTTTAATGATCCAAATTATAATTATAATATCGTCATTTTTAAAACTAATAAACTAAAATATAATATACGATGAACCATAAAATAATATATGATTGACCATAAAATACTAAATAAAAAATATATTAGAGAATATAAATTTCATTAATTTTTATAGTGGTTAACCACACAATATTATAAAATATTAAGTAAAAAGATAAAAGAGTATATATTTTGCTAAATATATCCGTATTATAGAAAATTCATAATAAAATGATACTTGGTTGACCATAACATGATATAGGTTGACCACATACTATCAACCCAAAAAAATTTGGTTGACCATAGAAAATCAATTCTTATTTTTTTTTGCAAAATTAATTTTATAATTTAATAGAAATATTATGATTTAATTATTTTTTGTAAAATTAACATCAAAGTATTTTAATTAAAATTAATTTAAAAAGTGTTAAAGTATTAAGAATTTAGACTATAATAAGTTTGAATTTTTAATAATTAGTGATAGAATATGTTTTAACTTGATTTGCTATACTTAGGTTGTTGACATGTCTTAGGATTATCTTCTTCTACATTTTTTCTGGTACTATTCTACTATCGCTTTATTATTTTGTTATTTTTCTATTACATTTATCTTTTAGATGTTGTAGATAGCACATGGATATAAATCTTGTTATGATAATATTTTTTTTGAAATGATTGGTAGTTTTATTAAGAATTATCAAAAGCAAGAACATACATTAAGTAGTCAGGCGGGTATTCCCAAATAACAGCGCTTGACTGATAAAGAGCTGCCTTAGCACAAATGTGAGTAGCTTGGTTTGCCATTCTCCTAACGAAATGAAACGAAACATAATATCAACAAAAAAATGAATCAAAGATCTGCAATCACTAATAATCAAACCCATTCGAGAAGAATCTACCTTAGCATGAAGACAGTGAACCACAGTATTGGCATCACCTTCAACAACTACTCTATCATACCGCTTCTCCTTCACTCGACTTTTGCCTCTTTAGGACTAAAAGAACCAGATAGGTTCTGAAGTCTTGCTACAATGAACTCCCCAATAGAATTTTGAACAACACACCCCAAGCCCACCTTATTTCCCCATTTTAGTACTGCCGCATCAACATTTAATTTCAAGTATCCATCAGCATGCTTATTTTGCTATGGATGGATGGGTGTTTGTTTGTATATAATTTTTCATACCAAAACTAGAGCAATGCAAAAACTGTAATGGGTATTAGTTAATAAGAAGTAGCCAAGAAGAAATGGCTTTCCGAACTCAGAATCTTTATTTAAAGGATGATTTTTGTTTAAGTTCCAGATTATCTCTCATTTGTTGAGCGATTAGGTGGCGGTTACTTACACAGAACTTTTTTAAGTTTTCAAAAGGATTCTCACTTCATCCTTAAAGGCATATTTGGTTCTCTTTCCAGTGTCGAGGTTGCATCTCACTTTGATCTTCAAACACCTCTGGCTCACTCACAGTGGTGACTCCACTGAAGATTGAAGATATATAATGATTTTGAAACGAGTTACTTCTTATGGTATTCCTATCTTTAAGGTATTATATAAGTGCACAAGTTACAATTGATTAACTTACAACGTGGTTAACTAAATCATAAGAAAATTCATCCTCAAAGACTTTACAAATAAAATTCTAATTAAAGTTAGATTAGAAAGTTATAATAAGTTAATTGATAAAAAAATCATAAGAGTAAATTATAAATTTTAGAAAAAAAATTAAAGGTGAAATTTTCAAAACTCTAAATTAAATTAGTAACAAATAAATATTTTCATTTTAAATAGTTTTTCTCTAATTCTTTTGGAAATTCAAATATACAAAATAATAATATTTTTAAATAAAACATTAATAGAAATCAATAAAATCATTTTAACAGTTTTTAGAAGATATTAAAAATTTAATAAAAAATATTCTTCTTAATGAAATTTTAAAAACTAACATT
>CATIWM010014851.1:0-20196 GCA_949671775.1 Mallotus repandus | reverse complement strand
TTTTTACCAATTTTATTTTATATTTATTTTTTTATGTTTGGTTTCATTAATTTTACTTTTTTTAAAGTAATTCATTTTATTTATTACTTTAGTTTTAGATAATACTAATTTTAATTGGAGCAAAAATTAATAAAAATAAGTAAAAATGTATAAAATAAATTTATGGATATTTATAAATTTATTAAAATTACAACTTGACTTTTGAGTTAGTATGAATTTATATAATTCAAAAAAGTATATTGATGAAGATATGTGTACATGTCTAAAATTTAGTTAGTATTGAAATTTTAAATTTTAAATAATTAAAAAGTTGAAGGACTAAATTATTTTATTTTATTAGAACTTAGGGATTAAACTATTTTATTTTTATAAATTGAGGGAGGTAAATGTATTTTAATATAAAAAACCTAATTGAAAAGTTAACGAAGTGGCTTACATGTTGACAGAATTAAAATTGAGGGATATAAATGTTTGAGTTTCAAACAAGAGGGAGGAGAGTTGGAATTAGATCAAATTTCAGAGACGTAAATGTAATTTTCTCTACTTTTAAAAGCTGAAACTTTTATAAATTATCATTTTATATAAAAACTCAAAAAGTTTTGATGTACTCTTTTACTCAAAAGGGTAACGATGTATGTTAGGACTCGCGACGTGAATAACGTGTCGTGAGTCCCGTTAAAGATAAAAAAAAAAATATTTTTTCTGGTCTCCCAATACAGAGAGGCCATCTACCTATGGAGAGGAAGATTTTAGTAATTTAAAAACTGTTGAGACAAAAAATATTTTTGTACTCAAAATATCTTTTGTGCAATTCACCTTAGCAATAGCGACGTTCAAACCTTTATAAATTATAAATTTATAAATTAGCAATAACAATGTTCAAACCTTTCATAAATTTTTAGTGATAAAAATAATTATAATGTCTCAATTTTTTGAAATTTGATAATATAGTGTTTAAACTTTGTTTTTATAACAATCAACTTTATTGATCTGTAAAAACACAACAATAAAATATATACAATAGGTTTAATGTGAAAATATCTAAAATATCAATAAAAATGGTTCAAAATTGTCTTTTCTACTGATATTTTTTTTTATCGAAGTTAAGGGAGAGGGAACTTGTGAGGTTCGAACTGATACGAGTGGCATCTACAAGGCAAAAGGCCTGGGCTACCTCTTTTCTGAATTAAAATCATAATAAGTTTATAAAATACATAGTTTTACAAAATTGATTTATTTAAACAACTAGTCTTATTCTACCCAAATCTCAATTTCCTTAGTATTTATTACACATTTCAAATTTATCTTTAAAGATAGAATTTAAATAACCAAAAAAATTTTGAAGATATAATTTAACTAACAAAAAAAAAAAGAAATTGTAAACTAAAACAAGAGAAAATGAAAAAATAAAAAAATAAAAAAATGTTACTTTTTCATTGACTAAAAATATCTACTAAATAATAATAGGTCAAATTATATTCTTTTGATATTTCTAATTTTTAATTTTTGTTAACTAAAAGATAATTAAAAATCTAAAATTATAAGTAGATAAAAATAACGTTACTTTTCTTTTAATTAATTATCTTTAAAATTAAAAGATTAGCACTGATAGTAGTAGTAACATCAATAATATACCATACAACTTTATAATTTCCATTTTAAAAGAGTCTCTCTGTCTTAGAATAGATAATAGTATTTTTGTCCTAGAACAATGCCAATTATCTTCAATCCAGCATTATGAATGTGCTTGTGTGGAATTCCCCATTACTAAGCAATCTCTTTGTGACCTTATTAAGCTCCATAACCCACAAATGGTGTTCCTATGTGAAACTAAATAGGGAGAACATAAGATGGAACTCCTCCGATCCAGAAATAATTTCGATTTCGGCGAGTATGTGGAACCTAATGGCAGATCTGGAGGCCTAGTGATCTGGTGGAAGGCTGAATAGTGGGTGAATATCTTAAAAAAGATGCAACATTACATTGACGTAATGATCAACACTGGAGTCACTTAGAAATTCACCGGCTTTTGTGGACCATCAGCTTAAAGGGAGAGGGATATGATATATGAATAGGTTAGTCATTATGTCCTTTAAATGGGCTTCCGTGGTTAATAGTTGGTGATTTCAACCGCTATTCTGACCCAAAAGATAAGATTGGAGGCAGAAGGTTCACCTGGGCAGAAGCAGCTAAGTTTGGTGAGTTTATTAACAGATGCGATTTGATGGAGCTTGATTTTGAAGGCCCTAGTTTTACCTAGCATAATAGACAGCATGGTAGCTCACGGATCATAGTACGATTGGATCGGGCTTTAGTTACACCTTATTAGAGACTTATTTTTCAAGAAGCCATTGTAGTCCATGAACGATTCGGAACTTTAGATCACCGGCCTTTAGTGCTGCAACTGATGAAAGAACAAAGGAGGTACAACAAAAGTTTTAAATTTGAAATGAAATGGCAATGCAATACTACTTGTCAACAAATTATTAATCAAGTGTGAGATCATGAGGACAGGGGTGAATTAGCGAAGAAGCTTACTACTTATGCTTCTGAATTGATGAAATGGAGTAGAGATAAGTTCAAGGATCCGAAGCAATGCATCGAACTATTGAATGCCAAAATCAATGAAATTAATGAAGGAAAAATGAATGAAGAAGCTAAGATGGAGGAAAGGTAGCTAAAACAAGAAGAATTACATTGGCTTCAGCGCTCTAGAATCAGATGGCTTAACGAAGGGGATCAAAATTCTCAATTTTTCCATATCTCTTCAATTCAAAGAAGATAGCGAAATAAAATTGTTAAAGTCAAAAAAGAAGATGGCACTTGGTTAATCTCCGAAGGTGCAATATGCAAAAAGGCCACTAAGTTCTTTCAAAGGTTGTAAAAGGCTGAGCATACAAGTACTGACCAATGGGTTTTAAACAGTATTTCGGTCCTAGTCACTAAGGAAATGATATGTAGATTGCTTGTAGATGTATCAGAAGCTTAAATTAAAAACACAGTGTTTCAACTGGGGGAGCTCAAAACCCCTGGACCTGACGGTTTTCCTGGTGTGTTTTTTCAGGAGAATTGAGAGATTGTTAAAGAAGATATTGTCATATTGGTGATGAATTTTTTCGCTTAAGGTATACTTCCTCAATAGCTTAATAGAACTCATATTATACTTGTCCCAAAAGTGCAAAATCCAGAGAAATTTTCTGATTTCAAACCTATAAGTTGTTAGAACTACGTGTACAAGGTTATAACGAAGCTTATGGCGAATCATTTAAGGATTTGGCTAGGAAATCTGGTATCTCCTTTCTAGTCAGCTTTTGTTCCCAATAGGAGCATAATTGATAATATCATAATTACTCATGAGGTGTTTCATGGATTGAAGATCAAACACAATAGTAGGAAGTTTAATATGGCTCTCAAATTGGATATAGAGAATGCATATGACCGGGTGGATTGGAATTTCATTGAGCTAGTGTTGGGTAAATTGGGTTTTACAAACAAATGGATCATGCTTATAATGGAATGTATTCGTTCAGTAAGTATGCGGTGATAGTCAATGGCAATGCTCAATCCTTCTTCTATCCTTTGCGTGGAATCCGATAAGGTGACCCACTTTCACTTTACATTTTCATCTTAATTTCTAATGTTTTTATCAAGAATGTTGATGCAGGATGTAAATGGAGGCCAGTTAATTGGATACAAAATTAAGTGAGGAAGCCGACCTTCACACATATCCAATTTGCTAACGACACCATATTATTTGGTGTAATGAATACCAAAGAAGCTATAGAGATTCAAAATATTTTGATGTTGTACTGCAAAGCATCAGGCCAGAAGGTGAATCCTAACAAATCAAGTGTTTTGTTAAGCGCTAATACTCCATTTTGTATTCAAAGTCAAATATGTAACATTCTTGCTTTCAAGGAAGACAGAGCTTTAAATAAGTATTTGGGGGTTCCTTTCACATGGGGGAGATCTAAAGTTAGCCTATGTGATGCTATTTATGCAAAAGTTCTTCAGAAGGCTAACTCACTGTCATCAGCGAGGAAGAATGTTATGGTAAAAGCTATTTTATAAGCTATACCGGTATATACTATGTCAATTTTCGAGCTCCCTTCTTCTGTTTTTAAAAAGTTGGAGCAATTGGTGCAGAATTTTTTATGGGCTCAAGCAGTGGATAAAAGGAAAATAAACTAGGTTGCTTGGAGGAAAATCATAGAGAGCAAGTCAACAGGAGGTTTGGGTTTTCATGATTTTGATTTATTCAACCAGGCTCTCTTAGCAAAACAGAGATGGCACAGTATTAATAACTCATCTCTTTTTAATTTAAAAATTCTAAAGAGCATATACAACCCTTATGATACCTTTATGGAAGCTAAGATGGGCAATAGGCCATCGAGGCTATGGAGAAGTTTGCTAGAAGTGAGAGAAGTTATTTTTAAAGGAAGTAGATGGAATATATCTTCCGAACAAAGAGTTAGTGTTTGGGACAATAGATGGGTGCTAAATCTTCCTGTTTTAAAGTTCAAAGGAATAGTAATCTCAACTCTCCTTTTCTTCTAGTAAAAGAGTTCATAAACCAACTAAGCAAATCTTTGAACATTAGTACTCTTAACCAAATTTTCCAACTAAAAGAAGTTGATGCTATCAAACGAATTCCGATTCTAGGAAGAGGTGGGGTTGACAAACTAATATAGCACTATGACCAGAAAGGGAATTATTCAGTGAAAACAGGGTATCATCTACTCAAACAAGAGTGTTTTGCAATAAATTTATCTTCTAATCCTCCAATTAATCATAATAGTAATAAAAAAGAATGGCTTTCGATTTGGAGATTGCAAGTGCCTGAAAAGTTAAATATTTTGTATAGAGGTGTTTATGTAAAGTTGTGGCTACAAAAGATCAACTTAATATAAGAGGATGTAAAGGAGATGATAGCTGTCAAATATGTGGAGAAATGATTAAGAATTTAGAACATGCACTATTCCTCTGCCCCAAAGCTCAAAGGGCATGGTTTGGCTCATCTTTAAACCTTAGATTTCAAGATGTTATAGGATTGAGTTTTAAAGGGTGGTGGAAGGAGATGCTTACTCGGCTAAAAGAAGATGAATTGGATTTCAGGCTTGAATTAGCTGTCATAATATGTTGGCAGATTTGGAAGCATCAAAATGAGGAAATCTTTTTGGAAAAATCATATGACCAAAAAATAGTGGTGTCCAAGGCTTCACAGTAATGGCAAGAATGGTTGGACAATAATCCCAAATCTTCGTCTAGCTGTACAGGAAGAGTGACAAATGTCGTTAAATGGGAAAAACCAAGTCAATGCTTGCTTAAATTTAATTTTGATGCCAGTTTCAATTGTCAAGAGAATATGGGAAAAGTTATTTTTGAGTGCAGGAATGACAAAGGTGAAATCCAGTATGCAGGGGCGAGAGTTATCAAGTGTGCCTCAGTAGGGGTAGCTGAGATCGAAGCGCTTCGTCTGGCCTGTTATTTTGTTAAAAATCATGAGATTCAAAACGTTGTGATAGAATTAGATGCTCAAGGTTGTGTTGAAGTGCTTGTTGTGGTGATGAATGATGGCAATCTTTAAAGTAATTAGGAGTATGCTGCTTTAGTAGAGGATATAATGGCAAGTTGTCAAATAGCTCTTCATGATCTACATACAAATTTTTCTCATGTAAAGAGAGAAGCAAATAAGGTCACTCATTGGAAAACAACCAATGTTAACCAATTTCAGTAAGGTCTCATTTGCTCCTATGTACACCCTAAACTGATTGAACTTTTAATTAAGGATGTTCTAGGGATATAAGTTTTTGTTGGGTTTCCAGTTGTTTTTGTCCTCTTGTTTGTCTTTTTTTTTTTTTTGAGTCTTGGTTTTTTTGATTTAGCTTATTTGTTACTAGTTGCTTATTCTGGCAATCCCTCCTGCTAGTATGTACTAGCCTTAATTTTATTGTCCGGTGTTTTATAGCTAGCTGAGCTAGTGGTCTTATTTCCTTCTTTAATGGAATTCATTCTAGAAAAAAATAACAGCAATAATATTATAACGTTTTTTAAATGCAAGTTTTAATTTTTTTTACTTTAAAATAATGCATTATTTTAGGGTAATTTATTACTAATATACTATATACATTTTTGATGTAGGGAGTTATATATGAGTTACTATTATTATTATTATTATTATTATTATGTTTTTCTATTTAGTTAAATTTAATAAGGGAGGAATTTTATATTTAGTAGGATTTTATTTTAATTTTATTTTTTCCACCTTAGTTAGGGTTGGACTTTCCAACCTTACTCAACATTTTATTTTATTTTCTAATTAATTAGGATTGGTGTGCCTTACCTATAAAATAGAGGTCTTATTCTCTTATTTTCAATCATCAATAATACAAGAGTTTTCCTCTCAAATTTATGTCTTTAAGTTTCTATGATTGAAACTTGTTCATTTTTCTTTAAGGTTTAGTTGTGTACTAGTCTTGTGTTTGCTTTCCACACTAACTCGTTGCGTCAGACGATATTAGAGTAGATAAGTCGCCTACTTTAATGTCGAGTGACTATGTTAGAGTAAACAATCTTATTCATGAAGATGATAAGAATACGAAAGCCCTAGAGAATTGTATGGTAGAATTAAAAGGCGGTGTCTAAGGTCTTTAAGCATATAGCAGATCACAAATTTTGGCAAATCGAGGTTTGGTTTAAAGAAATCGATGATCAATTTGATATTTGGACAATAGATACCAATAGATATCAATTTGATAATAGGCCATGTCCAAGAGATGATGCCGCTTAAGGCTAACCTATTGACAGATTTATTTATGCAAAAACACATAAAGGTCAAATCTATGTGAAAAATATTCCTACTTATGATGGTTAGCCTTATAATAATGTCCTTGTTAATTCGATTACAGAGATGGAATACATTTTTTAATACTTCAAAATCTCTAATTATACATGTGTGAGGTTAGCGGCTTTCAAGTTAAGGGGATATGCTTATTTTTGGTAGAAGAGACTATAATCCAAAATAGCGCCTATTAGATCTTGGTCGATGATGAAGTGGTTGTTAGAGGATGAATTCCTTTTGCTAGATAATGAGCCTATCTCACTCCAAAAAATATAGTATGTCAAGTTGATGAAAAGGTGGAGAGTGTTGAAGATAAAGTAGTGCATCAAGATGTAACTGAAGAAGTAGCTAATGAAAGTGAAGAAGTAGAAGAGGTTGAAGAGATACAATTACCTTTAATAGATCAGGCAATTGAAACAGAAATTACAGTTGAAATTGAAGAAGAGTAAGTTTAGTTTTGGATCAGTTAACCAAACTATTTTGATAAATAGTGGTTTAATTTAGATTTTTAATTTTATAAAACCACAATTTACCCAACCAACTAAATATATCAAGAAATATTTTAATTAGTTAGTTAAATAAGTTATAACTACTATAAACTAAATTTGAAATTTAAAAATATAAATTAAAAATTTTCAAATGCCTATATATATAGAGAGAGAGAGAGTAAGTCGAGGAGAATGATATAGTGGATTACATGAATTATATTATTATTCTTATTATTAAATTTTTCTATTTAGTTAAATTTGATAAGGTAAAATTTTATATTTAGTTAGGATTTTATATTATTCTTATATTAGTTTTTCTACCAAGTTAAGATTAGACTTTTGAGATTTTATTTTATTTCCTAATTAACTAGGATTGGTGGGTTGTGTTTTCCCTATAAATATAGACCTTGTTCTCTTTTTTTAATCATCAATAATATAAAAATTTCTCTCTCAAATTTACGTTTTAAGTTTCTTTTTTTTTTTGGGAAAATTTATGTTTTAAGTTTATGTGATTGAAACTTGTTTAGTTTTTTAAGATTTAATTGTGTATTAGCTTTATATAATTTTATAAAAAATCAAAATACTAAAATATCAAATTTTCAAAAGTTTAAACACTATAGATATCATTTTCCCAAAATTTTTATAAATATTCTTAATTTCTTTTGAATTTCAAAGTAAATGGACTAAAATTTTTTAATCCGGTTTAATTGGAGTTGGAATGTAGGAGTTTCAATCTCATAAAACCCATGTATTGCTAGAGGTATAAAATTATTAAAGAGACTAATTTGATATTAATCTCACTCTTGAACAAAATAAACTCAATTAAGAATATATATATATGAAGATTGGAATTTACTTGAATAGATGTTAAAAATAAAAGGAGCAAGGCAGACTTAAATTTCTGGGTACAAATATTTTTTTGAACAACTTCTGGCTACGAATATTACATCAACTGAACCCCACCATTTTCAATAGCTGCAAAAGGCTACAAGGGCTAAGAATAAGGTGGGTAGTAGGGTGGAGGGAAGAGTTGGAGGGGTAAAGCTCTTTTGCCATATTGTTTTGCTTTTTTATCTACTCCTGGAGGAAATCTTTTTGTCTCATGTGTCAAGCTGTGATGTTAGTTCATTAAAGAATTAATTAAACAAATATATATACATGTGAAGAAAAATAAAAAGATAATGTCATGTGTAAGTAATAAGAAAAAGGAACTGTAGGAAGCAGTGAATCCACATCATTAGATATGTGGTTTTTGCAACTTTGCAGCAGATAGAAACAGAAGAGAGAAAGAGAACCCGTATCATATGTTGTGTGTACTACTTACTTCTACTACTACTATCCTTTTCATTTTTGTGGGCTTTTAAAAACCAAGTAAAAGCACAAATGAACAAAAACCCAAGAAAATAGATGGATAGATGATTACTAATAATTCAAGAAAACCCACAAAATGTTTCATAAAAAATTACAAAAAAATAAAAGGAGAAATTGGAGGAGAAGAAAGAAAGAAGGATGGCGTGTAGTAACAATGTCTCTGTCATGGATGATAATTTAATATTTGTACTGTGCTGACAGACGAGATATGAAACAGCTTTATCGATTCATGGTGAAAATCTTCCCTTTTTACCTCCTACTTGCTTCGCTTCCTTTTTTTTTTTAAATGTTTTTTGATAAATTTCAATTTTAATAAAATATTTTTGATAATCAATCAATTAATTATTTTGATTTGTTTTATTTGAAAAAAAAAGAAAAAAAAAGGACCTCTATCAATAAAAACTACTTTCTGTTCCTTCCCTTTCATTTTCTTCACTGACAGAGAATACCTGCACACTTTCTCACGCACGCACGCATACTCAAAACAGAACCACAGAGCCCACTCCCTCAGACACATACATCACTCTACTCTCTTCTACTCTAACCCTTCCCTTTTGTTTTGGCTCTACTACTTATCATCCACACACCAGCTATTTAGACAGTGCATCAGAGAAAACACACAGAGGGGAGATTTTTCCAAGGCTACTTAACGCCAACTCTTATCATACCTTCTCATTATTATCATTTTTTGCCTTTTACCCTCTGCCCACTCGGTTCATCAAATCCCCATGTAATAATAATCCCACTCCAAACCCCACCTCCTGTTACAACACTCTCTTTCCACCCCCTCAACATCCCCCTTTATAAAGCTTGAACCATTTGAACCCTTTTCTTAACAAAATTTGCATCTTTTTCCCATTTTGTTGTGTGGGTTTTCAGGGGGTTTTGAATTCGTTTTTTATTTTTTGTGGCTTTTCTTTAGGTTTTTGAAGTTTAAAGCCTGTTTCTTGGACTGGGTTTTGTTTGTTAGTTTGTTTGCTTTTGTTTCTTTAATCTCTATATGGACCACTACCGCCATTTTGACAACGGTGATTCTGGCCATTTACCTCCTGGCTTTAGGTTCCACCCAACTGATGAGGAGCTTATTACTTACTATCTTCTCAAGAAAGTTCTTGACAGCAACTTTACTGGTAGAGCCATTGCTGAAGTGGATCTCAACAAGTGTGAACCATGGGAGCTTCCTGGTAAGTACCCATAAGTGGAATCGACTAACTAGGGTAACAAAAAGATTCTAATTTGCTGTTCGTTTTTTCATCTAATTGTGTAATTGTTGTTCCTGCAGAGAAAGCTAAGATGGGGGAGAAAGAGTGGTACTTCTTTAGCTTGAGGGATAGAAAGTACCCAACTGGGCTTAGAACTAATAGAGCTACTGAAGCTGGTTACTGGAAGGCTACTGGGAAAGACAGAGAGATTTATAGCTCAAAGACTTGTGCACTTGTTGGAATGAAGAAGACTTTGGTTTTCTATAGAGGAAGAGCTCCTAAAGGAGAGAAAAGCAACTGGGTTATGCACGAGTATCGCCTTGAAGGCAAATTTGCTTACCATTATATCTCCCGCAGCTCCAAGGTATATAATGATTACTTGCTAGTTAATTTTATGCGCAGCTTCTTAGAGTGTTGGGGTGAATAAAGCCATGCTATGACTAGGGTTGTTGATTAGCAGCTATGTTGGTTTCCTTTTTTCTTATTTGTTTAGCCCGTTGGCAAGGATATCTGTTGGCGATCAATGATTTAAGTGATCTATTGAGCTTCTTTGCTTGCTCCCTCAAAAATTATTCATAGCATGAGGTTTCGACTGGGTTCTCGGTTGGTTATATGATGACAATACTCAGCCCCATTAATGATATATCCGTATGCTGTTTACATTTAAATAGGGCTGAAAAGATACGTTATTATGATATTGCCTTGCAGAAAGTAGTAGACATTCGTCTTTATTGGGATTCTATTATTGATCTCTGCATTACAGCGTCATTATTCTTGCATCTTTTCTAAGAGCACCATCCACTGATTACTCTTGTATGTAAAGTGTCTGCCAAGGTATCTACTTGCATTACCTACCCTGCAACATATTAGTACGTCTAAAACCCTAGTTTGATCTTCCATAAAATTTTAGTCTTGCATTTTATGACAATGCATTAGTAATTGATATCTCCTTGATAAGCATGTAGACTGTGTAAGTTGATCAAGTGATAGTTAATGCTTAAGTACAAATGTTTTGCTTGACACAGTGCTTCTGCTACGTTTAGCGACTAACTGACCATGTTTAATTTCTAGGACGAGTGGGTTATCTCTCGGGTCTTCCAGAAGAGCGGCGGTGCCGCTACAAGCAGCAACAGTGCTGCTAAGAAAAGCCGTTTCAACATCAGCCTCTACCCAGAAGCCAGCTCTCCTTCTTCAGTGTCTCTACCACCTCTTTTGGATCCTACCACCACTACTGCTGTCTCGACAGCCACTCTTAATGACCGTGACAGCTACTCTTACGACAGTCATGCCCAACATGAGCACGTGTCCTGTTTCTCCACCATTGCAGCTGCTGCTTCTGCCGCTGCTAATCAGAACAACTTCGATTTTGCTCCACCACCACCTCTATCAAATATGACTGATCCGTTTGGAAGATATTCAAGAAACACGAGTGTTGCTGCTTTCCCTAGCCTCAGGTCTCTGCAAGAAAATCTTCAGCTTCCTTTATTTTTCTCGTCACCAGCCCCGGCCTTGGCAACGACATTCACTGGAGGTGGCACCACCACTGCCATGAGCTGGATGGCAGGCCCAGAAGATGCCAGGGTCGATGGCGCTGCTGGTGGTGGTGGCGGAAGAGTGGGAATTGATCCCACTGAGCTTGACTGCATGTGGACCTACTGAATCTTTACTATATCTACATAATGTGTGTATGAAAGACTGAATTATTTAGGATTCTGCATGAATTATTAGGGCTAGGTGCTGCAGCTGCATGTCTATGTTAGGATTTTCTGTTATGTATTATGATGATGATGATGTCTCATGACTCTGCTAATTAATTGCTTAGAAAGTGACTTTTGTAATATGTGTTTAATGTCGTTTCTATGATAATTTCTAGGTTTCCTTTAATTATTTGTTTTATGAGTTAAGTACGGAGTGCAGCTTTCTCTTCTGTATATATACATTGGTCGATTACAGCTTTCTTTTCTTTTAAATAAAATTTCAGTAATGATTGAGATGTTTCATGTATGTTACAATATGTGAGCTCATGTTAAGCTGTAATTAGAAAATTAAGGTTTGAGAGATTTTATAACTTGTGATTAATTATGTCAAGCTAGGCTAAGAAAACAAAGGGTCAAACTATAGGGCTGAACTGGATAATAAATATAATCAAAATTTTATTATAAAATTTAATATGTATTTTTTATAAGGTTGTTTCATTTTTTGAAATTTAATAAAAAAATTTATGTCGGTAAATTAATTTTAATTTTAATTTAATTGAAAAAAAATCATTACACTTTTATTGAGAATTTTTTTAACCGAGTATTGAAAATTACTTAACACTACATTTGTATTTTTTGAAAAATTGTAGTTAAATTTTTATTATAATAAAATCATAAGTAATTAATCAAATTATAATATTTCTAATTATTAAACTTTTTTTTTGAACAAAAATATATAAATAAACTTGAAAAATAGTAAATATTATGATTTTTCAAGTACAGTTATGTATATAATTAAAACATTAATAATTTTTTACTACATTGGGGGAATGAGACTAAGATTCAAACCCAAATCTATCAAAATGCTACAAAGAGTCTTGGAATTGGTACTGGCACCTATAAATAATACCTATACCATAAATCTTGACCTTCAAGAATGGTAGGTTATGATATCTTAGTACTACCATTGATTGACTCATAAAAACATTTATAATGGCATTTGATGTGGCTGGGCCAATTAACAAAATTATTTCAGGATAGTTGCATGATAAATATGATTTTTAATGTTATTAGAATTAATTTTAATTTTTTTTTTTCATGCGGCAAACAACAACATTATTGTACTGTGTCTACTATGGTAGAAATGTTATAGATTCGTCACACAGATGGATTAATGGGGAGAATAGTTTAGCTGATATTTCCTGCAATGACCAAGAAAATAATGGACGACATTAAATACAGGTAGTTGAACATTGCATACATTTTTCTCAGCCCAATATGCCCAAAACAAACACAGAAGTAAATGAAGGAGAGCAATAGAGACTTAGAGAGGTATATAGGGGAATGCGTCTCTGCCAAGGGCTTTACCACACAAAAAATGTAGAGAGTGGTCCGAGTCTAAGCATAGGATGGGATGGGACTGTTTTTTAGTATTTATGTATATATATGCTATATCTACATCTCACAACTAAGAGCCAAGGGACAAAACTAATCTGTCTCTCAGTTTCTTTGTTTCCTTCTTTCCAATTATTAAGGTAACGTAAATACATCACATTCATGATCCATGGAAATAAAAATAAGAATGGCAATTGAATCAGCTTAATTTTACTCAACAGATTGGAGCATTTTCGCAGTAATGGAGTCACAAGAAAGGCTTTAATTTGCTTTACTATTCGGGTCACTTCTTCTTGGAGAAAGTCTGTTGCTTGGTGTATTTATCGATTCCATTTTTTTTTTCTAGTCCCTTTTTAATATATATTTTTTTGTTTATTAAATTTTTTTTTTTACTAATTTTGTTACAAAACACTGTTTTTTTTTGTGAAAATGTATTGATGAAAATAGTATAAATATTTTACTAATTTTTTAGAAGTAATTAATGCAAAATTATAGATAGAATTATTTTTAAGAAAATAGGTAGTGAAATAAATTTATAATAAAGAAATATAATAAAAAAATAACATAAATTCTTGGTTTTCTTTATTGAAATATTAATTTTTCAAAAATATTTTATCTATATTGGTAATATTGTTAGCTTTATTACACTTATAATATATAGAAATGTAATATTAATGATGATATAAAACTTAAGAGTATAACAGTACTTAAGGAAATGCTAACGCACATTTAACATAAATATTAAAATTTGGGAAATTTAAAATTGAAAGATGGAGAAATAAAAAGAAAAATGAAATTTTGTTTTAAGGCATAGAAAGAGACAATACTTCAAAAAATAGTCAACAATTTTTGAGAGGGTAGGGACTAAGGAGGCACGGGCATGACTCCTCTCCTATTCCCCCTCCCTGCATGATTGCTTCTTCAGTCTTTTGAAATTATTAAAAAAATTGAATGTTGATATTTTATGTAAATAATTAATAATTGTTTAGTTCTTGATCTTCTAAATAATTTCCAGCAACAGTTTTCTTTTGCCTGAACCATTGAAACTTTAACTATTTCAGTTTGATCAGGATATAATTATAAGAATGATAAAATTTTTTTAATAATTAATCTAATATGATTGCATACATTATAATTTCAATATGAATATATATTAATTAAAAATATATGCATGTATCTTGCAAAAGATAAGGATATAAATTGACCCATATAAAGTAGTATTTACTAGTTCACTTAGCTGCATAATACCCTTTTCTTTGTTTGTAAGATGTATCAAATTCAGTTAATAAATTCATCAAACGTTCACTATTCATCCTGAGTTGTAATATGTAGAAACTATGCTGTCATAAGGGTTAATATCTCTTTTCATCACTTAACTTCAATTGTTTTTTTAAAAGGTAATTTAATTTCAATTTGTATTATTTTGGTCACCCAAGTTTTATTTAAGTTTCATGTGTGGTTCCTTTTTAATTTCTTTGACCCTTCAGCAGTGTAATATTACTAGTTTAGTCCAAAATTGAAGCTATGTTGCAAATAAGTCCATACCTTAACAGAAAAATAAAAATAAAAATAGAATTTATTTATATTTTTATCTCGTGTCTTCTATTGTTGAAAATCTTATTCAGTGTCTGTATTTATTTGATTGGTCTAATACTAATAGTTTAAGAAAACCGAGACAAGAATTATTTGAAGCAAGTCAATAAAGAGTTAATATTCATTTAGATTATCATAACTAATATTGTGATTGTGTTGACTATAATAGAAAATTGTGTATTGTTAATATAACTGTTATATTTTTAGATCACTTGCTTGGTTTTGAATAAGTTAAAAGACTAATGCAAAACTGAACAAAGAGTTTGAATTACAATAATCCAACAACGTACATAATGAAGTGAACCAACTCTTTAAGCAATTTCATGTTAAAGGAATACCTGATAATTCACCAGAAGAAAAGACAAGTCTTGATCATTGAGGTAGCCAAACTGGTGAATGAAAGGTTACAAGTTATAGAAAGAGAAAAAACTTTAAAAGCACATGTGACAAAAAAATACTGAAATTAAGAAAAGAAAAATATGGTTTCCTATATTGTTGTTTATGCCATTAAGGCAGCGTATATGAACAATAGCAATCTAGCCCAAGACCTTAAAATTTTTTAGGTTTGGTAGATGAACCTCCTCTACATATAGATGATAGAACCTTTAATAAGTTTGTACAATGTAAGTCTAACTATCCCCATAAGATGAAAGAAGAATTCATATCTAGGGATAACCCTTGGTAGCTTTTTTAAATTTAGATTATGAAAACATTTTTCGGAAAAAAATTGATGAGTAGATTACTATGATAAGATTTATAATAAGGTCTAGTAGTTACACTCCTGCAAGCACCTATGAACTGTGCAAAGCTACCATAGTAGGCAATGCACAAAAATACTGAAATTTAGGAGTAGCCCATGCTCCAATTAAAGAAGAAATAGACAAAGAAGTTTTGACTAATGAAGTCTTGGCTATAGTTATAGATGCTTTGAAAAGAGAGTTTTGTGGTTTCTCCTTATCCATACTGTCATTAGAAAAAGAACAATCAATAATGGCTTTGATGAAATTGCAAATATGTGACATGTGTTCTTTTAATAATTTTGCTTATAAATTTCAAAAATATTATTATATTCTTGATATGACATCTCAAAAATACATGTCAGAATTGTTATTTGCTAAACTTCCAGAGCCTTGGCCTGAAGTAGCAAAAATGGCCTATCAGCTTCTCTTAAATGAGGACAATGTAGTTAAGGATTTAGGAGGAAGAATCCAGGCGATTAGGTATACCATGAGAAAGGCATGTACTGAACTTTTAGTAAGGCAAGATGCTTAATGCCTTCCTTATTTGAATAAAAGTTATTCTTAAATTGAGCATGTTACGTTCCAAGAAGATGTGGGTGTTCTTCTGGAACAGACTATCAGTCTAGAACATAATATTCTTCTAAAAAAATTTGAAGGGTACAATAAAAGACAAATATTGAAAAGAGAGAGAAGCAAAAAAGAGGTCTAGTAAACCCATAATATTTATTAGAAGAAGAACAAACCTTAGGGACAAGGATATGCTAGAAGCCTTTAAGAAAAAATATGGGAGAGAGCCTAAATTTCCTAAGGAAAAACCTTTGAACAATTATTCCTATTGATGAATTTATAGCTCCAAGAGTCACAAAATTGATACATGTCCATATAAGAACAAAAGAAAAGAAAATATTTGAAGAATCTTTTTTGAAGATGAGAATTTAGTGTATGAACCCATAGATGAAGTTGAGTATTCTGACATAGACTTTGATATATATATTCAATATATGAAGTGGTTTCTGAGTATTAATTAAACTGATTATGATGAATCTAATTTATGGACAACTCAAATCTTCATTATGTCAGCAGATGCTGGAGTTGCCATAGATGACGAGCTATTCCCTCTAGACAATGCTCTAGTACATAAGGAATTATTTCAATACAAGGGTCCATTGAAAAGCTGTTTAGAATGGAAATTGCCTAAGGTAGACATCAACTCCATTTATAGTAAATCGAGGTTCAATTTTAAATCAATAGTAGATATCTCACAATTCAAGTTGACAGGTTAAGTTTCTAGCGTAAAGTTAGAAATGTTGGATGTACCCCTTATTAGTATCACTAAAATTAGAGAAATGATCAATAAGTCAAAGGGAGAGTATAAGTACATTCATGTAGGACTTGTGCAAGTAAGACTAGTGCCCTTATTTAACCTTTCAGTAGTTAGTCATGTGATAGCAGCAACCTTAGATAAAAGGTGGAGAGAGTTTAAATTGCAGTTAATAATAGGTGTTTAGACTAACCTGACAAATGGTCTAGTATGGTTTCAATCCCATCCAAATTATTTGATGGATTTTAGTGCTAAATGTCTAGAAAATTCTTCGAGCGTAAGAATAAAGTCAATTAAAATGAATAGAATAAATTTCCAAGCCAAGTCTTTGGCATATCACACTAGAATAGTGTTCAGTCTTATTAACACTACCAATCCTAAAGTGATAAACATTTCTAAAGTAACAAAATTGTTCTAAGAAGGGTCAGATGACTACAAGTAATTCCATAGAAAATAAATAAATCCTATTGAGTTAAGCTAGCCAAAGAGTTAGGTAGGTGAGTCTTCCAAAAAAATAAGATCTTCTTAAATAACATAAGAGGAAAAAATATAATTCTTAATCTAGAAGAACTTATGAGAGGTTTTAGAATCTCTAATCCTACGTTAAAAAGAACTGTGTCCTCTAGGTCAAACTTTGATTCTAGCTCACTAGATTAACTCTCAAAGAGATCTGTAGAACTTCATAGAACACTTATAGAGATTCCTAAAGCATCCTTAGAAATCCCTAGAACAACATCAAAAGAAGATGATAGTCAATCATTAGAAACTCGAAGAATAATTGAGTAAAAAGAATAATCATCAAGTCAAGATGAAATTACTAATGACGTCATCCATAATACCAGCCTCACCATTAATAATTAAGGCATATCCTATAGGTTTATTTTTAAATAATAATGTGTCTTGTTTTGAAATAATAATAGTAGATTTCTTATCTCTTAGGATTCCACTTAGATAAAAAGAGATAAGATTCTTTTATATTATTATACTTAAAGATAATTGAAAAATGCACCAACTCTTTCTACGTCATAAGGAAGGGGAACATAAATAAAACCAAGATTTCACTATATCTCTAAAAATATTTTTGCTACTATATACCTTGTTTAATCATAGTAGTACTAGGAAGGAGTGCTATTTGTAAGACTCGTATTGTAAAAAAAGGTAGCCCCAATAAAGAAGAACCTTCAACTAGTAGATTGTTGCTGATAGTTACTATGAAGAAAGTTGAAACTGTTGTGAAGCCTTATTGGACCCTGTTTACTGAAGGTATATATTTCTTCTAGAATAATTGCTTTAATTTGTTAAAAAATTATAACAAGAATAGTTAAGTGTATCTTTTTAAGATAGACTTGGTGCATTTGCATGTTTTGTTAATGATAGATAATTGTCTATATCCTGATTGCTTACATCTAGATCATGAAGTAGGTAAGGATCCGGTAATAAAATTGTTAAACTCTATCATTGATTGTTTTAATTATATAAATTGCTTTTTCAGAAATTTTAACTAAATAAATAGAAAATTATTCTGAACAAATAAGAGGATTGACTCTAAAATAGAGTGAGTTTGAAGATAACTTTTAAGTTTTGTTGCTAATTCTCGATATTTCAATGAGTATAAGAAGGTGAAAGGGTCTATAAATTCTAGTTCTCATGACCAATGATCCCCGAGTAGTTTTTTGATGCCTTAATAAGAGCAAACTCACCTTGAATGATATTAGAGTCTGAAAGACTAAAATTCTTAACTTTTTGATTATGTGGACTAAATTTAAAAAATTTAAAGTTGAATGAATAAAAATTTATCGAAGGAACCAATTTGATTTAAAATAGAAGTTAAGTAATTAAAAAAAATAAATTAAAATTTTGTAACCATTTTAAAGCAAAAAGTAAATTTAAGTAAACATTTAGGATATAAGCCCACTGTCCCCACCATGGTATCAAGAGACAAAACTACCCAGACAATTACATGTTCTAAACAAACATGCATTTATATATACTTTTATATATGGAATTGTAAGTTTGAATGTTTTGGTTTGCCAGTATATTTAGCATAGTGCCATAGTCCACTTATAAATTGTAAATTTGGTCATTAATAATCCATGGTCATGTAAATAAAACTTCATCTGCTTGTCAAAATAAATAAATAAACCACACTAAAACTTGTATGGAACTTTTGCATGGAAAGCTTGCAAGAGGAAGGGCAAGAAATTTTGAAAGTTAAGCTATTTGATTAATCTTATTATATAAAGAGAGAAAGCATAAAGATTTATTACCATTTTTAGATAGCTCCATTTAGCAAGTGTACAAAAGGCAAATCAAGAAAAAACCCTTGTGTTTCAGAGATTGCAGAAATTGAAATGAACCCAATTGTATATAATATGCATGTATATATATAGAAAGAACATAATTAAGATTCAAAGAAACATTACATAACCATTGCTATATTCAAAACAGATGACAAGCATACAATACACATACACAAGGAGTCAAATAATGTAAGGCCAAGTGGGAAATTAAGTAATCATCCACACTATACTGCACCAAAAACAAACAAGAAAAAATGATGGATGGTGATGATTGATTTCTGGTCAGCATCTTTGGTATATTAAGGTTGGAAATGGGCACGTGATCAGTGGCATAATTGGCAATGCAATTAGTACCCTAACATTTTGGGGTGCCTGCAACTGCAAATGGAGGGACACAGAGGCAGAGCTGAGGGCAATAGTCCTTATGATCTTTTGTGCATGGAAATGGTATAGCACGCTCAGTACCATTTTGGTGCTAACTTTTGGACCTATAATGTAATGGGCTGTTTTGATTTTTTTTTTTTTTCTGACTCTGTGTAATATTCATTAAGAAATACGCCATAATGTTAGCAGACAAACATCCAAAACACAAAAGGGCCAAAACACCAAAAGCTGGACTTTGGATGACATGTAAGGAGAAGAGAATTATGAGTTTCATTCAGTATAGATTGTTTTTATTCATGTGCTAAAGGGATTTTGCTTTTTTATCCTATCTTACTACTATTATTTTTTCCTGGTTTAAAGGATTAAAATTTTCCATTGCTCTTGACAATCTATATCATTAACACAAAAATAATATCATACATAATTTATGTGATTTTTTTTCATTTTCAATCATTAATTTAGTAATATTAACGGAAAGTTGAATTGTTTAATAGTATAATTTCCTTTAAGGTGTCTATAAGTCAAAGATTTAATTTTTACTTCATCTCTCTAATTAAAAAAATTAGTAATATATATATATATATGCGTGTATATGTGGGTGTGTGACAGAAAATAAAAGAGATAAGAGAAAATTTTTTATCATTCAGGGCATGGAAAACTTTTGTAGTTGTTAGAAAATAATTGAGAAATTTACAAAATTAGACATATTTTCTATTTTATTTACAGTTATTTACTCTATTTTTTTTATATATTACACGAGTGCCTTTTTAGTTTTCAAGAGTGCTCTATTTTTTGTTTTGTTTTTAAGAGTGCTCATTTTATTTTTTTTATTATTCTTTGTTTTTTAGCTTTTTAGTTGTTTTT